>JYFJ02001718.1:0-71088 GCA_000934665.2 Catajapyx aquilonaris
TGCGACCCTTCTTTTGTGTGGGGAGGGAGGGATCGAGTGTCTCCTCTTTCGGCTAGAGTTGGAACTCGAAGAAGTCCGGATTTTCTTTATCCCCGTCTTAAATCACCGGACTTGAGTCAGGCATAATCCGGAGTAGCCATCGGCGCGGAGGGAACCGTCCCACTGTCGCCAAATAAATGAATCATCTGCATGTTAAAGGGACACTCCACTCAAAAAACAAGTTTGGCTCTAAAAATCGGGCAAAAAATCCTGAATCCGACGGTGCAATTCGTTTTTCGCCACGCGGAACGGTAATCCCAGGGCGAGATGTCAAAGTATGTCGTCTGCTAATGATCCGTGCTGCCACGCGGGGAACAGGGGAACTGGAGGGCTACACCGCTCTGGGATAGGCCTAAGCGCGGGGGCAGGCGGGAGCAGCCCTACAGTTCCCAAGGTCCCGAGGGCGTCGCTGGCGGATGGCCAGCTTCTAGCGCACTATTTGAATTTCCCCACTTTGACCCCTCGTCCTGGGATTACCGTTCCGCGTAGCGAAAAACGGATTGCACCTTCGGATTCTGGATTTTTTGCGCGATTGTTAGAGCCAAACTTGTTTTTTTGAGTGGAGTGTCCCTTTAAAATAGGTGCTTTTCAAACCCTGCACGGAAAAGTAACTTGGTAACTTTCGTTACAAAGTTACTGTTTAAAGGTAACTAGTTACAAGTACTAGTTACTTGTGCACAAAAGTAACGAAGTTACCGGGAAAAGTACTCAAAAAGTAACTAGTTACTAGTAACGCGTTATTTCTACTCAGTTACTACCCAACTCTGAAAATTATGATCACAAACATTAACTGTCGGCTGTATTTAAAAAATGCCAATTTGAGCATGTTTGATGAGCAATGGTTCATTGCAGGTGCACAAATTTTGTGACCATGACAATCATGTCAACGAAGCTCCCAACCCGCACAGCAACTTGTGTGGTGGAAAGAGTGTGTGGGAGGTCATAACCAGCCATGAGGACTTTGCCAATGGAATGTAAGTTATCATGTTTGTTATTTGAACAATTTTCCTTAATGGAGTGATATTGATGTGAGAAAGGGGTCATGTGCCTTCATTTGTAAAGGAAATCCTGTCCACATCACTGTAATCCTTGTCACAATAATTGCTATCAGGGAACAACGATATCAGTTGCACACAATAATTCTTTTATTCATTACATTGAATGATAATAATAGTTAAAATGATACGCGTCAATAACACTTGTACTTTTTCTCCTTCAGAAATCCTCCAACACATGCATTGAACACAACACCTACTTTCACCATAGTAAAGCAGCGTTCACCTCGTTATGTTTTAGTCTTGGATGTTTCTGACACCGAGGAAGAAAAAGTGAGTTCCTGTCATTTTTGGTTATGTTGACATTATTTTCTAATAATTATCTTTTCAGAAGAGAAGTCTCATTCTAAATGGTGCTATACGACGATGGATAAAAAATGATGTTGCTCATCAAAAAAAAGTGACTCTAGGCATTGTTACATACAGGTAACATAAATGGCAGTCATTGTCACTATACCCACATGCTGTACTTACACATCAATCATAACATATTTCCATGAACAAGCATTAGTAAAATATAACATTTGGTCTTCATATTCTGACAAATTAATTACACATTTAATATTAACATGTGCCATTTTATTTGCAGCCAAAACAGTTCAATTGTTGCAAACCTCACTCTGGTGAATTCAGATACTTATTCAGACCTTATGAATCGAGTACCTTCAAGTACCGATGTACATGATGACCAACGATGCATATCATGTGGTATAGAAACAGCACTGAAGGTGACTTTCAGGAGTTTTGACAGAGTATAAAATAATAATTAAAACTATTTATTTTGTTTTACACAGATGTTAGGCTCAGAAGGAATCATCATCTTGATATCTTCAGGCCCTCAAAATGCAGGTAGACCCATGACAGACCTGTTACCTCAACTTAAACGTTCAAATACTCGGCTAGTCACAGTCTCGTTTGGGTTAGCAAATTGATACTCACACGTTATTAATAATGTTAGAAAATAATGAGCTACACCTCTTTGCTTTCTTGCACAGAAAGGAGGCAGATACTCGACTGACGAACATGTCTGTATCCACAAACGCAAGGAGCTTCTTGGCAACAGGATATATAAGTCTGCACGGTGCACTGGAGAGTACCCTGGTGTATTACGCACAACTGGATGCTTACAAACGGCCTATTGTGGTAGGTGTAACATGTACATGCAAAATTTTAACAAAATAATTCTGGTAATAATTTTGAAGTGTAAGTAATTATACACTGGGAAGTTGATAAATGTTCATGATTAATCCACACATGATGTTTCAGAAATTACGTTTAATTGTCATTAACTTGTTGCCTGACCCTTTCAGATAGAGGAACGGGAATATCAAAATCTTAGCCGAGAATTGCTCACTGGAACCTTTGGGATTGACGACAGCATTGGAACTAACTTATCCGTGGAAATTGCATACAGCAGACGAGATTACATTAGCGACATCATAATTACTGGGCCAGATGCACCAGTGTATTCAGGAGTCGACAAGAATATAAAGTGGGATGATGAAGTGAATGTTACCTCGTTGCGTCTGATCACAGCCAGTGTAAGCTATTGACAAATATCAGAAATGCAGAACAATAATATTAGAGTCTCAATATTCAGATTTAGACTCAAAAAGTCCTTATCACATCAGTTTCTTTGTATGTGTCAAGAAGTCAATTGCATCAACTAAATGTGACTCTGATTATTCTGCAAAGGTCTTGTTAAGAGCATAAGTTATGTACAACTATTACATCCACAGCCTGGACTCTGGAGGTACTTTATAGTAGTAGGGAAAGTGACGGAGGATGAAAGTGATTACGTCGCACTGTCTGTGAAGGCAAAACCTCGTGATTCACTGCAGCTTCCATTGGAGATTGACTGCAACGTGATAACAGAAACTGACTATGTGAATCCTGAAATTACACGTGTCAAAATTGTGGCAAAGATCACTCAGGCCGATCTTCCGGTCATTAATGCCCATGCCAAGTGAGTAAGGTACATTTTAAGACCATTAATAGTTTTATGAGCTTCAATTTGTTTGCATAATAAATATACAACAATGTGGTCCTTCCAGAGGTGTGGTAACACAAGCAGAATCAAACCAGCCAGTAAAGCTTCATCTGTGGGATAACGGATCAGGAGCAGATCTGGTCAAAAACGATGGTGTTTATTCTGGATACCTGACTGAATTTGAGGTCAACGGGTTGTACTCGGTCAAGTGTGAAGCATGGAATCACAAGGATGGAAAAATTAATGCTTATGTCAACAAGGGTATTCCTGGAAGAAGTAAGTCTGGGACACAGTCAGAAGTCAAGCATCAATGTTGTCAACAATTAATTTGGGTTTCAGGTGAGCCGTTTTGCTTCGGAAGTGAGTTTCCAGTGGGAGAAAATCTTGAACCATTGCATGCTTTCAACCGGACTGTACCTGGTGGCACCTTTTTGGTAAGTCTACCAGGTGACTATTTTTATTTGTACTGAAAATGTTGACTCAACAATGCTACTGTGCCAAGGTTATGTTATCATTGCCCTAGATTGTGATGAAATATTTCCACATGTGTGAATTGCCTTTATCACACATGTAGGATGTTGCATAATCGGTTCAACCATCAGTTTTGTTATTTGAACTTTGCCTCACTCTGATTGGAAAATCCCAGTGACAATGACCAAGATGCAAAGGCAATGAGAACAGTTTGAAGCATCACTTAAAATGTTGTTTATTTGTATGTAGGTGAACGGCAGCAAATCAACCACCACTGACTTCCTGCCTCCTAACCGCATATCCGACCTATCTGCTAAAATTGTTGGCAACAGTGTTGAACTCCACTGGACCGCTCCTGGAGATGAACTGGACATTGGACAAGGTACAAATCCTGTCACCAAGCTAATATGACCTAAAAGCAAGCCCGGCGTATTATTTTACATTTCCAGCACTCAAGTATGAGATCAAGTACTCCAGCAACTTCTTGTCCATCCGAGACCATTTTGAGGGTCCTGACAACCACAGGGTGGTCCATACTGAAAAGCCTTCAATGGCTGGGAGGCCAGAAGTGCTGGAAGTTGACGGTCTCCACACCTTCCAGAGTGCAACAAGTCGTGTGTGCTACATGGCCATCACAGCTCAAGATGAGCAAAACCACACATCTCCAGTATCCAACATAGCCACTGTGGTCCTTCCTATCTCCTTCGTTCCATTCCTGACTACAACCCCTGATGGCTTGACCACCACTGAGGATTACTACGATGATTACTTTAACATGGATGGACTCAATGAAGGAGAAGCTCTTGGGCTGTCTCTTGGGGTTGTCGTTGGGGTCATTGTGCTGGCACTTATCTTTGCCTTTATAGTGGTCAGGAAGAAGAGTGCGACCAAGTTCAGGCAGAGGTTCAGGGCCACAGCCTACTACCATGGAGGACCTCAGGACAACAACCTGATCATGCCGTCCTGGAAGACTGACTACATTTTCACTATCAATGGAAGCTACGATGGAACCGACACTATTGTATGACTCTGCATGTGCATAAATATAATACAGATATTTATTTGTCACTTTATTTATCATGCGTTTTAATTCATCTCGAATATGCCATGTCCAATTATTCAAGTGTGGTTGTGGCATGTTCCAAGTGCTGCTTTACAAGTGGTTGCAACGCATATTAAACTGTCCCCATTGCGAAAATCTGAGCACTTATGTAATCAAGTAAATCATTTCGAGTCACCATGCTCATTTTAATTGCACCAACAGTCAGTGCAATTTTTTTCATCCTAGTTCTCTTCCTGACCCTCTAATGTGTTCGGGGTCAGTGATAATGAAGCCTGCTTCTGGAGTGCCTCATGCTGCACTTGTCTAAACTGACCAAAAAAAAAAGTAATGCGAAATATATTGCACATAGACCGGAAAAAGAGTTTGCAGTTGGTGCCACGGCCTCAGTAGTTCGAGATGCTGCTCTTTCCACTTGCTCTTTTATTGTCCAATTGGGCAGCAGCTGTGGTCATCAGGCACAACGGATATGAAGATATCCTCGTGGGGATATCACCTCAAGTCAAAGAAGATCCGCATCTACTAGAATCAATCAAGGTATAGCTATCTAAGGTTGTAGATTGTATAGCCTATAGTGGCCGTTAGTTAATTGAGATTATGATCTGTTCAGAGGTTGTTTGAAAGTGGAAGCTCATTGTTGTACCAAGCGACACGAAGAAGGGCTTATTTCAAGGAGGTCACCGTTGTAATACCTTCTTCCTGGACCAACACACCTGTGGACGACCTGACGGACACCGTGTTTGACGTAAGTCTTATTTGGTCTGTCAAAAAAAGGTTCTGACACTTCAGAACTCTATCAAGGTAAAAATTCTGTTGCAAATCGACATACTTTGACATGCTGTTGATTTGTTGTAGGATTCGGACATACGAGTGAATTACCCAGGTCACGTACATGACAATCCTCACACCTTGCAAACCAGAGGTTGTGGCCAACCAGGTGACCACATACACCTTCCAACCTCCTTCCTGTTATCAAACGAGTCTAATTACGGCGATCCAGGTAATTACCAGCAACCTGTAAACCATCAGTCGGATATTAACCACTTAAAATATTACGCAGCCAAAGTACTGGTCCATGAATGGGCTCACTTGCGGTACGGAGTTTTCGACGAGTACGGAATTCCGGGTGACCTGCTTCATCCG
Organism: Catajapyx aquilonaris; assembly: GCA_000934665.2. Taxonomy (NCBI): domain Eukaryota; kingdom Metazoa; phylum Arthropoda; class Diplura; order Dicellurata; family Japygidae; genus Catajapyx; species Catajapyx aquilonaris. The sequence continues at coordinate 5,759 of JYFJ02001718.1, forward strand.
TACTTCTTCAGGAGAGGTGGACACAACAAGAATGACAAAAAGGCTCCTAAGCTTGTGTTCAACATCTGTGCAGCCAGGGACGTACCAGGAAAATTATGGTAAGTGTCCCAATACTTTTTATAACACACGGTACATACTCTTGACACACACACAGGGACGAGACAACAGGTCTGTCGTGTAGAACCGACCCTGAGACTGATCTTCCGGATGAAAACTGCAGATTCTCTCCAGCTGACAACAACATACAAGTTTCTCTCATGTCATATCCGCACCTTGAATCAGTAAGTTGTTGCATAGCCAAAACATTAAAAAAACATTAATTCAGGCATCATTTTTCTGCGACGATACCGGCGAACATCGACACGATTCAAAAGCACCGACCAAACACAACATTTTGTGCAGCGGAAGAAGCACCTGGGATGTCATCAGAAGCAACGAAGATTTTTCAGGCGGAAGGTTTGTCATTTTTTTCTGTGCATAATTAACTCACTATCGCAATTTTATTTGTTTCTAAGGCGAGGTCCCTAATTATATTCGTAATGACCTCGCGGTTCTTTTCCGGTTTAGATTATTTTTGCACAGAGTTGAACGACATGATTTTTACAGAAACGAGCCAGCCGATATTGCAGACACCAAGCCTCACTTTAAGGTCATTCAGACGGGGTCACCACGATTTGTGCTGGTCATGGACATGGCTGGAAAAAGCCAGGTAAAATCACGAAAATTTATTTAAGCATATGCACTATAATCATAACTTATTTTAGGCTGAAATTAACAACCTGAGAATGATTGTGGCTCGATGGGTTTCATACGAGCTTCCACGTAATATGCTACTGAGCATAATCGAATTCAGGTAACACTTAGTTAAGTACTGATCAATTATTTTAGAGATAATTGGGAAAATTTTCAGCCGAACTGCAGTGAACATATTGCCTTTGACACCAATCCAAGGTCGTCAATGGAACCCGTTAAAAAATTACATCGAGTACCCTCGTCATACTCGAAAATCCAGATGCATCGGATGCGGTCTGAACGAAGCTATGAAGGTGTGTAAATAATTATTGTGAAGTAATTAGCAAAATTGCATATTCGCAAATTTTCAGATGCTTGAGAATGAAGGCGTTATCATCCTAGTCACAGACGGATCTGAAACTCAAAAGCCGTTCATTTATGACGTCAAACCTAAAGTGATCAGCGCTAGAACTCGAGTGGTTTCTATCTCCATAACGTAAATAGTTTCGCTGTACATTTACGTAGCAAGATAATTTGTAACATTTTTTTTGTACCGCAGGGAATTGGCTGACCACCAGGTTGACCAGCTGGCTGACAAAACAAATGGCGTCAAAATATTTGCCAAAGAATTGCGCGACTTACCACAAGTACTGTCAAATCTGGGCGTATACAGAAGTCTAAGCGCATTAAAAAATCCAGAGAGTCTGGTAAATATTCATGAAAACATTGCCACTAGACACACCAGGCAACCCACATTGGTTTATGTTTCAACTAGAAGTCATGTGGGTTGCGATACATGTCTAGGTACATCCTAATGTTTCTAGACATAACCCATGGGTTATCTTGCAGCTTTTTGAAGAGCAATACACGCAGTTTGGTATCTACACCGGCGAGTTTGTGGTTGACATCTCGACCGCAAGCTTCACTTTTCAAATCAGTCACAGCAGGAAGCAGGTCATAAATCAGGTGGCACTTCACAGTCCTTACGACAACAACTATAGCCTGGAAGATGCAGGGACAGACACAGACAACGGTGTGACACTGATCAAACCCAAAAGAGCCGAGGTCGGTTCATAAGTATAGTATTTGGCAAGAGTTCAAACTGTCACTTTGTCTTTGTTATGTATGTATAGCAAGGGATGTGGACATTTTACATCCGGCTGGAGGAGATGACACCGGAAGACTATGTCCTGGTGTCAGTCAAGGCCGAAGTTGATCCCAAGGAAGCGATCAAGACGCGGTGTTGGATCAGTCCTCATTTAGAGACAGTTGACCCCGAGGTCGAGAGGGTGTCCATTTTTGCCCAATTGGAGCAACGAGGCGAGCCTGTCATCGGGGCCAAAGTCATGTACGCTCACCTGCTGCTGTGTTAACAACTGTTGCACAATTATTAACTAACGAGCTAAATGAAATATCGCCAATTATTTTGGATTGAATTTGCATTGATGCAACCGGGCGCAATGAGCAATTTTCATTTAAAAAAATATATATCAATTTTCCTGTTAGGGCTCAGGTGACCCAGCCCGGACCGGTGACCAGGTCGCTTCAGATTGACCTCTGGGACAATGGGGCTGGAGCTGACATTACCCGCAATGATGGTGTGTACTCCAGGTATTTGACCAACTACAACGGTCCTGGTCATTACAAGGTGAGATGTCGAGCCTGGAATGACGGTCATGCTACGATCAGCACTGACTTTTTGTCATCAGGAGTGCTTCCTAGGAATCCAGGTGTGCCAGTTAATTTATCATATAAATAATATTTCAACTGTTATAATAATTCCATCGCATAATTATTAGGACTTCTGAGTCCAAAGCAACGAATCTTCAACGGTACCAGCTTCACATCAGACGTGCATAACTTCACAAGGGAGTCAATTGCCGGATCCTTCAAGGTCAGCATCCAATTAATGGGTTCACATGTATCGCGTCTAATTAACGTGAAATGTAGGTCAGCCGCGTAATGCCGCGTCGGGACACCCTGCCGCCGTACCCGGTAACGGACCTGACAGGTCGCATTGTGTCCAGGCCGATAGACAGCGTGACAGGAAAGAAGCGAAGGACATTTCAGCTCAGATGGACAGCACCTGGAGATGACCTGGACAAAGGACGAGGTCTATTATTTTGTTTTATTGCTTTTATTATTAATTAATAACCTAATTAGGGTGTAATGCTAACGTGGCCATTCCAGCCAGCCATTACATGCTGAAAATCGCGACCAACTTCAACGACCTTTCTGGCTCGGACTTCCTGACCCGAGTGACCACAGTGACCGAAAGAGACCTCCTAGAAGGCTCGTTAGTCCCATTGGTTTCGGGTCAGGTTCAAGAGGTCACACTGAATCCGAAACGGCTGGACCTGAAGGCCAACGTGGTGTTTTACTTCGCGATAAAGGCCATGGATGACTCCGGCAACATCAGCGACCTTTCCAACGTCATGTCAATGACCATTGCCAAGGCCAGGGACACTAAGAAGAAGAAGAAGAAGCAAAATAAGAACAGAAAGGGCAAGAAAAGCAAACGACTGTAATCATTTGTCACGCTCTAGAATAAATACACATTTTTTTTTTTTGCAACACGTTATTTTTGAGGGCATGAAAAAGGGTTGTTATGGCGACGCAATTAGATCGCGATATGGGCTGTGCTCGTAAACACGAGTGTGTGCCAAAGTTCAAACGAAACGTGAGCACATACTCCGCCAGTCAGCTTCACGTGTAGGTCGGAATTGGAGGAGAATGCGAGGTCCTCCCTAGTAAGTTGCTTCTGGCTCATCCTTAGGACCCTCAATTGGCTCAAGTGCTCTGGAACCAGACTACTTTATATAGAGGAAGAAGAAAGACAAGGGTAGGAGGAGAAGGAGGAATCTTCTTCAGATCCCAAAGTGGTTTTTCGCACTTTAAGACAGTGCAGAGACTCAACACCATATGGTTTGTAAGTGGGTTGTGGGTGTGGTCTTTTGGTCGTCGGTTCTGTCGATACGATTCGAGCGGAATGGGTACGAGGACTTGGTGATTGGAATTTCGCCGGAAGTCAAGGAAAACCATGAGCTTGTGGATGCCTTGAAGGTCAGTACAGTCTAAGCACGATTTTTTTTTGGCTTATTAGTGCATAATTTTATTTTAAAGGAACTAGTGATAAATGCGAGCCGATTGCTGTACATAGCCACGAGGCAGAGGTCATACTTCAGGGAGGTCAAAATATTAATACCGTCGTCATGGAGCCATATCGGAACAGATGACGGTTACGTGTATGAGGTAATAAATTACATGCGGTTTGGCTACTTATAACTTTGCAAAAACCATATCCTGCTGATTACTAATTTACAGGATTCGCACATACGGATTGCTTCCAGGGAGCGATCACATGATCCATTCACGTTACAAACTAAAGGTTGTGGTGAGCCTGCCGATTATATTATTCTGACGCCTGAATTCCTTCTGAAACACAAAGGATCACATGTGGACATTGGTATGCATCTGACTCATGACTTGCAATATAAAAGCCAAGTTTCATTTTTATCTAGAGAGTTTATCATGCACATTTCACTGCTTAATGTTTAGATAACTTCTACTTTTTTTTAAATGTTAATTTCCTCGGCTCTGACATATGGCAGTATCAAGTTGTTCTGATTATGTTGCAGCCAAGCGGTTCGTCCATGAATGGGCGCGATTGAGATACGGAGTTTTTGAGGAGATGGGTGTCTCTTGGGACACAAGATATCCGCTTTATTACATCCGGAATTACTATACTTCCAGAGGCCTAGAAGCAAGACCTACTTGGAACGTATGCTCGCCCAAAGATATATCAGGACATTCCAGGTACAGAAAATGATTACAATTTCTGTTTGGACAGCTGCTGACTAATGGATTTATATATAATCAGGAACAAAATCACAGGAAAAGAATGTGATATTGATCCAAGCAAAGGAATTCCGGATGAAAACTGCGAATTTTATCCAGACCCAAATTTGCGAATAAATGCGTCACTAATGGCGTTCACTAACGTAGAATCGGTCAGTACATTTCATACATCAGTGCGTTAAACAACTCATAACTTACAGTGGATTTATTATTGATTTACTCCTACGTATATGACTCAAGGGTTACCTTTTGTAATCACAGGTGCATTTATTTTGTGATAACACGTTTGAAAATGGACATGTGATAGAGGCTCCTACCAGGCACAATGTAATGTGTGGTGGAAAAAGCACGTGGGATGTGATTACCCAGCATGTGGACTTTGCAAATGGACAGTGAGTGTTTTTAAGTTTATGTAAATGCGGGCTCAATTAATTAGTGTCTATTTATAATAATTCCCAAAACAGTAATTTAGCGAGGGAGGTGTCGAGCACAGTGCCTGTGTTCAGCATTGTGCAGACGACAAAGCTTCGCATTGTGCTGGTTGTTGACATATCTGGCAGCATGGTGGAGCAGGTACAGCCTTGTAACACCAAATTATGATGGTACCAACAGCCCTCATTAATCAAACATTTTCAGGACAAAATAGGACGATTACGCTCATCTTTAGTGTGGTGGATCAAAAATGAAGTGCCAGATGGAGCCGAATTAGGAATAGTCACATTCAGGTAGCCTACTTCATTATTGAATTGAATTCATTAATATAATCTATAGTTCATGAAATATTCATTGCCATGTAGTACACATATGTCAATTGACTAAACTTAACGAAAATGTCAAGGTCGAGACAATTTAATTTTGACATATTTTTATAGCGATTACACAGAAGTCCTGGCAACCCTTAGCCCAATTAATCCAGACACGAGATCTCAACTGTATAAACTACTGCCAAAAGAAGCCGTCCATTCGGCGGTCACTTGTATCGGTTGTGCTGTACAAGTGGCTCAGAAGGTATAATTGTGGTTATGAAATGAGGCATAAATGCCGACAAGACTTTCTTTTAAGTGACTGCAATTTTTTTTCTTCTTCGTCTCATGATATAAAAAAATAGATGCTTAGAAGAGGAGGAGTTATGGTGCTAGTCACAGACGGAGTGGAAAATAAGTGGCCTTACATTTCAGAAGTGACTCAAGCTTCTGTGGAATCAAAGTGCCGTGTTTTTTCCATCACTTTTACGTAAGTGAAGTTAGATTTGAGTACTGCATACTTTTGATATCTAATGAGGGTTGTGTTGTGCTTAAGGGATGAGCCACACTCAAGCATAGACGCATTATCAGAGGCCACTGGAGGGAGATCCTTTTACGTCAAAAATGCAGCTGATATATTCAAAGCGCTTTGGTCCATAGGGAAATACATGTGGAGACAACCCCAATCTGTAGTAAATATCACCAAATTTAATATTCTAATTTTTAAAAAAGCAAAATTCACAATTTGACAAATTTTTGCAGCTAGTTGTAAGCGAATTTACGAATTCCGGGCAGCACAACGAGGAATTTTATGTGGACGAAGACACCAAGGACAACTTAGTGATTCAAATGGTATACAGCAGGAAGGAATATATTAGTGATGCGTATGCCTTAAGCCCATTTTGGAAAGGAGGTAATATGTACCTGCTTCAAAGGGATCCAAGCAACAATCTGGCCACGATTCATCCAGACATTGCTGAAGTGAGTGTAAACATGCACGTCATGCAATAATAATATTTTTTTTATATAAATGGTATGAAGCCCAAATAAGTTCAATTTTCCTAACATTTCAGACAGGAAGCTGGACATTTCGGGCTGAGTTGGATCAAAAATCAAAGGACGATTATGCACTAATTATCGTGAAACAAGTGTCAAACAAATTGACATATCGCACTAGTGCATCGTGCTGGTTGAGTACAAAGAGAGTCGACCCTACAAAAGACAAGCTAGTCATATTTGCTCAAGTAACGAGAGGCGAAGAACCTGTGATAGGATGTGAAGTCTGGTGAGTTACACTTGTCTTGTTCAAAAAAAAAATCATTAATTAAACGGATTTCCATTCATGTCAGGGCAAGAGTGATGCCGCCGGATGGTGACGTGATTAATCTTCATCTGCTTGATAATGGCGCGGGCGCTGATGTGACGCAACACGACGGGATTTACTCCAGGTTTTTTACAAAGTTCAGCAAGAAGGGGATATATCATGTGGATTGTTCCGTCAGAAAAAACAAGCCCGCATTTTACGACAGGTTTTCCGCCAAATCAAGTACTAGTCAGCATTCAAATCTGGAAAAAGACATGCATTTCATACGATTTGAGTCAGCAGGGAATTTTCAGGTATTGCTTTTTTCTGTCGCAGAGCATTGTTCAGGAAATGTGATGCATTATTTTACAGTGTACAAAGGAGGTTGACGAATCCGAAGACATTTTTCCTCCAAGCCGAGTGACCGACTTGTCAGTCAACATTGTGATGTCGCCTCGAGAATCAAATTTTACCAACTACACATTGAAAATTGAGTGGACTGCTACAGGAGGTGACCTCGATGACGGACAAGGTAGGTCAAAATCTACAAGACATTATTTTACACAATGTAAAAACCTTAAAATATCAGCCTACAGGTACACCCTTAAGATGTCAACTGACTTCATCAGACTTCAAAAACATTTCGAAGCTCATCCTAACCTGACCTTGATATCGGATGACCACATTTTGGAAGGATCTCTGGAGCCTCTGAGATCGGGAGAGCAACAAGTGATAGTGTTGGATGGTGATGTGTTGGAATTAAAGCCATACACGATTTATTTCTTCGGACTAAAATCTTTTGATGAGAGAGGACACGACAGTGGAATTTCCAACGTGGCTTCTGTGGTCATAATTCCCGATGCTTTTAAGACTCTGGTTCAGGGACATGATCCCAGCAAAAACTCGACCCATCCCTGGGGATTAGTTACAGGGCTGGTAATCGGATTTACACTTCTAATGACATTTACGGCGGCTGGTGTAATTTATTATCGGCGTAAAAAAAGACGACGGCCTAAACCATACTGGCGAAGATAAATAAAAGTTCTTTCCAATCAACCAGTGTCATTTTTTTGCGGTCAGGAATTTCCTCTAGCTTTCATCCTTCATGTAGATTAAGATACAACGAATGTCCCATCAGCACCGGTACGTTGTGCATATTTTGTATGCAGAGTCAAATGTCCGCTGTTCTTGCAGGTTCCTCGCATTGTCAATCCTCAAGAAACAAAGGTCAGCATTGTTGCCGAAGTACAACTAAGGAAGTTCTCCAGTTCTCAGAGCTGATGTCAGGCATATTGTTTCTATTAATAGTGCGCATTTAATTGGACATTAATTGGCTAATAGCCAAGGTGTCTAGGCCAGTGTTCCTGGACCTTTACGACACTGGAGTCGGAGCCGAAAGCGATGGTGTGTACACCAGGTACTGTCATGTAATTTTAACCAACATTTTTATGTATTTATGGCATAATTTTTACATGCTCATAAACCGTACTGAAACGTCTCGAATGTCATTTTGTGCGGTTAGATATTTCCTGTAGCCTCACCCCCATCAACAGATTAAGATTTAAAAATATAATGTGAGCATCGGACTCATGACAGGATTTTCCTGTTTGTCAAACCAGATATATGCATTCAAAATTTGGTGATTTTATATCACTCTTGTGCGTGCTCTTGTGGGATCATTCGACAATGGCTGCACGTCTGATCGTGGCCATCTCTGCCACGATTTGCATACAAACTTGTTTCGGCGCCAGTGTTCTTCACATTAGAGACAACGGATACGAGAATGTATTGGTTGGAATTTCGCCTGATGTACCGGAGGACCCACAAATCATCGACTCCATCAAGGTATGTTCATGCCCTGTCACTTTGCCACGGTCAAGTAATTTCAATAATAATTAACAGGAGCTGTTTGTGAATTCGAGCGCCTTTTTGCATCGGGCTATGCGCGGAAGAGCATACTTCAAGGATGTGAAAATTTTGATTCCTAAAACCTGGACTCAGTCCAAGCATGACGTAGAAACTGATGATGTCTACGAGGTGAGACCTTGGTTTAAAAAACAAATCCGAATAAAATGTGAGTAAAAAATTAATCCCAATTTTTCAGGACAGTCATATCAGAATCGATGTTCCGAATGAGCTTCACGGAGACATTCCTTATGCCAAGCAAACTAGAGGATGTGGAGAGCCTGGTGACTTCATTCACCTCACACCTTCGTTTCTTCTAGAATTGAAGGACAAAACATGGGAAAATTTTGGCGACCCAGGTAACGTGTCAATCACAATATGGTTTTGCAGAGTAATTAATTTTTTTGATTACAGCAAAGGTGCTGGTGCATGAATGGGCCCACTTGAGATACGGAGTGTTCGACGAACACGGTTACCCTGAAGACGAACACTACCCATTTTTCTATAGAAGTAGTTCTGGAAAAATATTGCCCACTTCATGTGCCAACAAACCAGTGGACGGATACAGATGGTATGTTCAAAGTGACGGGTAGTCTTACAATATTTTTCAGTCGATTAGAGCAATATTATTTCACTAAAATTCAACACGCCATTTTCCTGCTGACTTCTAAGAAACGTCTACTGAATTAAAATGCCGTTATCTATTTAAAGGGACAAGAACACGTACGGCACATGCAACATAGACCGAGAAACGGGTCTTCCAGATAAAAACTGCTACTTCAGTCCTTTCGAAGAAAGTGATGCCCACAGTTCCATCATGTCCTTCTCTTTCCTAGAAACGGTATATTCCACAGCGTTTCCTTCAGAGGCCACATAATCATCATGATGATTATTATTAACCGTTTCAGGTGGACACATTTTGTGACGACACTAGGGAAAATAGACACAATGCGGAGGCGCCGACCAAACAAAATGTGTTGTGCAATTACAGAAGCACGTGGGATGTCATTACGAGCAATCCTGATTTCCGAAACAACAGGTAGGTGTGACTTTTCGCATGTTTGCAAAGAGATGATGCTAATCAGATTGCATAAACTTGTCAAGAAATCCGCCTGCGAACATCTCCAACACGGCGCCCACGTTCACGGTGATTCGGAAGGAAAACCCGAGATTTGTGTTGGTGGCTGATATTTCGTCCAGCATGCAAGGGGTATTGTTACGTAATAATTTTAAAAAGTAATTAGAAACATGTACTATAGCAGGGTCTTAACTATACACGTATATTTGTATGAAGGATCGAATTGAACGCCTGGCGCACACATCTAGAAATTGGATCAAGTATGACCTGCCAGATGACACCTTGTTAGGAATAGTCCAGTTTGGGTAATTAATCTTATAGAGAGTGCAAATATTTTTTGACAATATTTGTGATAATTATGTACACGTAATTATTTCCAGAACATCCGCTCAGATAGTTGCTGGAATGACTCGAGTGACAGCATCAAGCAGGCCAAGGCTTATCAACCTGGTTCCTAGCACAGTGTCGGGCAGTACTTGTATCGGATGTGGGATGGAAATGGCCAGAAGTGTAAGCATAATAATTGTCCGGCGCAATTAGTACTGTGTACTAATTAAAATGTATACAGTTGCTCAAAAAAGGAGGAACCATTCTATTGATCACTGATGGTGGAGAGAACGAGTCCCCAAGGATTGCTGACGTGGTGGACAATTTGGTTCGAGCTGACATACGTGTGATCACGCTTGCTTTTACGTAAGTTAACCGAAGAAGTTGGTTAACATTTTGAACTATATTTATTTTGGAATTGTTTAGAGACGCTGCTGACAGCAAAATTGAGGATTTGGCTGAGAGGACCAAGGGGTTGAGTTTTTTTGTGAAAAACTACCAGGACTTCTCTCAGGCTTTTAAAGCTTCCACAACAAGCCAGTCTGGAGTGTCTGTTGGAGAGCGAGATGTCATCGTAATAAATTTTTTATTACATTTTAGTATGATTATAGTGCTGTTAGTTGTTACACACTATCCATTTAATACCGGTAATGTTTTTTGGCAGTTGTACGACGAACAAATTACGAAATCAACCGTTTTTGATGATCAATTCGTTGTCGATGGTTCCACAGGGAAAGATTTTGTCTTCCAAGTTGACTTTAGGAGAAAAGAGTTTGTAACACACTTTGCACTGATTTCTCCTTCCGGAATGCGATTTACACCATCAAACGCCAATTACGACAGTCTGGGAGCATACAGGATCATGCAAAGTCAGGCCGAGGTTTGCTGTAAATATTTTTAAAAGCAATATATGTATATGTTATTTTAAACTGCACATTTCTTTTTTAAAGGTTGGACAGTGGAATTTCACAATCATCCTGTCGTCTGCACAATCTAACGACTTTGCCAGAATCTCAGTCAAAGCAAAACCAAGAAACTCCACATTTATCTCGCAGTTAATTCACACCAAATGCTCCATCAGCACAGGTACGTTATTTAGCATATTTTGGATGCTTTTATCCTAACTCGTTTGCGCAGGTTCCTCGCCTGTCAATCCTCAAGAAACAAAGGTCAGCATTGTTGCCGAAGTGCAACAAGGAAGCTCTCCAGTTTTAGGAGCTGACGTCAGGTACATTGTTTCTACTGATGATGCTGAATGAATTTAATTTGACAATACTTTTTGTGGTTCAGAGCTAAGGTGTCCAGACCGGACAAACCTCCTGTTTTCCTGGACCTGTACGACACCGGAGTCGGAGCTGACATCACAGCCAACGACGGTGTGTACACCAGGTACTTCACAGACTACACCCGGAAGGGACGTTACTCAGTCCAATGCCTGGTGAGCAACACCGGAAGAGCCAGGGTCAGGAAGGGCTTCCTGGCCTCCACCGTCTTTCCCAGGAAACCAGGCAAGTCATACAAACCTCACTAAAAAACGATTATTTAATAGTTATGTAACATGATTGGTACAGCATTGTTGGAAAACGTGTGCTGCGGAAATCAGGAAGTTTTGGACTCGATTCCAATAGAGGCGTTCACACGACAGTCGACAGCAGGGTCATTTCAGGTTAGACCTTTATTTATTTATTCACTGCCCCGTATAGTTAATTTTACATGAAACATAAGAGAATAATGTATTTTCCGATGCAGGTGTCGGTTGACATCCCGCCGGACGTGGACTTCTTTCCGCCTGGACGAGTGACGGACCTGACTGTGTCTGTTGTCCACGTGGAAAACCGGACAGTGGCCATTTCGCTGAACAACCTGGATTCCTCAATTTCATCAATGTATACCTTCAAAATGACTTGGACGTCGCCTGGAGACGATCTGGACCAAGGGACAGGTAGTGTCTACAACATATTTGGATAAACATATTTCTAACATATTTTTTTGTACAGTTTATAGATATGTCGTGAAAGTGTCGAAACATCTAGAAGCATTGAAGTACGATCACGAGAACATCACAATTGTGACAGAAGATGACCTTCTGGAAGGTTCTCTGACCCCATCCGAAGCTGGAGATGTTCATTCGATAGTCCTAAACAGGACGTCCATGGAGTTTGAAACGGATGTCACTTATTTTTTCGGATTGGTGTCATTCGACGATGGTGACCTTTTCAGCGACCTGTCCAACACACCTTTCGCATATTTTCCAAGCCAGATAGAACCAGAACCAGCACCAGAACCAGAACAACACTATGTCCTGGTATGGATCTCCCAAAATACAATACTATTTGGGATCTATGTCACTACATTAATTCTGGCCACTATAGTGATAACTCTAGCCATAATTATGTACCGCAGAAGGTCCCATACAGGCCGGATGGTGATGTACAAAAAGCATCAGGACACAATCAAAATGTAATAAAAATTATTATATCTTCAAAATGTATATCTTGGAAATAAAAATGAGTCGCAATATGTTGTGGCCGGATGTATTTGAAGAAGTGTAGGAGTTTTCTCTCCTGAAGTTGACCTCGGAGTGCTGATATCTGAAGTTCTCTTCCGCTCCGAGTACACGTCATATTTTTTAGTAGGTCTCTATATGGTGATTATTTCACCGGAAGTTTTACCCCCCCCTATATATTAGAGTAAACGCGTCCAGAGTTGGGTCCATTTGTTTGTTGGGAACCACTTTTTATATACAGTCATGACCTCCAGAGGAAGGTTCCAGGCGTTGGTGTTGTTAGCCCTCTGTGGCCGGTGGTGTTCAGGCTCAGGGATTGTTCAGATCAAGAACAATGGATACGAAGGTGTGATTGTTGCAATATCGCCAAATGTGGATGAAGACCAAGCGATCATCAGAGGAATTGAGGTAAGTTTTGCAGTGATTTGAGGCAATGATCTTCATACAAGGAAAATGGCAGATTATTATTCTCTCTAATAATCGGGTTTGAAATTAGGCTGCATCAGTTCATTCCTGGTAAGAACAGCCGTACGTATATTTCTGTAATATCTTATGCACATGCCATGAGTGGAATTATTATGTCAAGTTAAAGTTGGGTTCGTGAAGTTCTGATCTCATTCTGACGAAATGGGCGCACATATATCCTTCCTGTTCCTCCCTCGAGTTGGGGACATCCTCAGTTCCTGTTTACAACCGACTTGATAAACTGAGTGTCAACATCAATGCGATTAAAGGCCATCTTTTAAAGCACAATTCACGTGATGCTGTTGGTTCCAAACTATAATTGTCTGTATGAAATGTAACGACCTGCTTCCATCATTTTGCTTCCAGACGTTGTTTACTGGCGCCAGCTCCTTTTTGTATCGAGCCACTCGCAATAGGGCCTTCTTCAGTGATATCAAGATATTAATTCCGTCAAACTGGACCAAAACCAGGGTCGATAAACACACGGATGATCTATACGAGGTATGACATAAATTACACGCTTGATGGAAGAAACTGGAGCGTGATCTACTTATAAAAACCCTTATCCTTTTGGGCTTGACAGGATTCTCATTTTCGAATTGAGAACGAGGACATTGTTCCATATACTCAGCAAACCAGGGGATGCGGAGAGGAAGGTGATTTTGTACAAATGTCCAAAACTTTCCTGATGGATTTATCTGGAAAAACTACTGTGGACTATGGAAATCCTGGTACGCAACTACTAAATAAATTATAGGAAACGCTTCTTCGTGCAAGTTGCTTTTTCAGAAAAGTAATTTTTACTGTTCTGACTTTTGTTATCAGCTAAGGTCATAGTTCATGAATGGGCACATTTACGTTACGGAGTATTTGACGAACATGGTGTACCTGGAGACTCCAAATATCCATTCATGTACCGAAAAGGCAGCGGAGAAGTTGGTGTCAACTCATGCTCAACTAAAACACTGAACGGAACTACCTGGTGAGAATAATAATACAAGCCTATTATAATATTATATTTAATATTATAAAAAAATAATAATTTATTATCAGGGACCACACCACAGGAGATGATTGCAAAGTGGATTCGACTGGATTACCTGATAACAACTGCTTGTTTTACCCGAACCCGGACAACGACGTTCACACTTCGCTGATGTCATTTTCCTTTATCGAATCAGTAAGTCGACGGGAAACTGTGGGGAGAGAAAGTAAACCTCAAGTTTTCCGTTCGGGAAAACGCATAACCGAACTTTATATTTAGCACATTATTATGTAACATTTTTCCGGTACGCAGGTGGACACATTTTGCGACGACACCCCTGCAAACATGCACCAATGGGAGGCACCGAACAAGCACAATTTACTGTGCAATTACAGGAGCACTTGGGACGTCATAAGCAGCCATCAAGATTTCGCACGTGGCAACAACCGTCCTGCAAATATACAAAATGTCAGGCCCATATTCACCGTGGTTCAAGCAGACACAGCTAGGTTCGTCCTAGTGGCGGACATTTCCAGCAGCATGAACGACGATGTGAGCTTTTAACATATGTCGAGAGTGTAATACGGACAATGCATGGAAATAAAACGCTTTTGTTTTGTTTGACTTGCAGCAAAAAATTGACCGGTTGTATAGAGCTGCACGGAGGTGGATCAAATATGAGCTTCCAGATGGTGTTTCATTGGGCATTGTCCAGTTCAGGTACGGATTTTTGTTAATAACTGAAATTAATTTCATAAACTTCGATCGTGTCCTACAGTACATCAGCTCGGATTGTGTCTCCGATCATCAGAGTGGACAGCACCTCCAGAGAACTTCTGATGAACATGGTACCGCACACAGCTGAAGGAAATACCTGCATAGGCTGTGCACTGGAACTGGCAAAGAGTGTAAGAACTTTTATCATTTTAAACTGCGTTTATTATTAACAGTCGTTTAACACTTGTGATGCACTAGATGCTGAAAAATGGAGGAGTTATCTTGCTGATTAGCGACGGAATGGAAAACGAAGCGCCGTACATGGACGACATAACTCCGTCCTATGTCGGTACCGGTGTACGAGTCGTCAGCGTTGCGTTCACGTAAGTACTTATCTCTTTTCAACAAACGTGGGCCTCAGACTGTCCACAAAGTTACATAGTCCTCACATAGATGGAGCATTCTCCCTCTCTGCACACTCCCGCCACTCTATGCGGAGAAAATTGGTACTCTCACCTCGGACAAACAAATGGAAAAAAGAGACAGAACCGATTTTTTATGTAATGGTTAGTCCTACGTACGCAGTCATATAATCTGGTTTAATTTGTGTAGTGACCAAGCTGACCCTAAAATTGAACGACTGGCCGAACTTACCAATGGTAAGAGCTACTTTGTGCGTGATTACCAGGAACTATCACAGGCTCTGATTGGATCCGAGACATTCCAACCAGCTGGCCTACAACAAGAGAAAGAACTATCGGTAAGATTCAGGTTGCTGGAGCGAACAATCTCCATATTCTCCCCCCCATTTGCATAAATATGAAATTAATGCGGCATGAATTTCTCAGCTGTACGAGAAGCAGTTTACCGGTATCGGCTCTCAGTACGGAACCTTCGCAGTGGACGACACGACAGGACGAGACTTCGTGTTTCAAGTGGACTACAGCGAAAGGGCGTACATCGGATCGTTGCGTCTGTACAGTCCGGCTGGGAGGACATACTCGGAGGCCGATGTCCACTGGGACACAGATGGTCATGTTGGACAAATCAACGAGCCATTGGCACAGGTATGCAATCAGTGACGCGTAACATACTGTGTAACAATGCGATTAAAACATTTCCTGTACATCGTATAGGTGGGACCGTGGAGATTTACTCTTGGATTGAACCAAAGAGGAGACAAGAACTTTGCGGTTGTGACAGTGAAGACAAAAGCGAGGGAACATACGACTGAGCCAATCTACACCAAGTGCTGGATAAGTTCAGGCAAGTCTTCCCTAATGTTTTTTTTGTGAATTAATTGTTATTAAAGTACTGCAAGTAACCATGAAATTGCGCAGGTTCGTCTGCAGATCCGCGTAGCAAAAAGGTGGTCATTTTTGGAGAAGTTAAACAAGGAAATAAGCCAGTGATTGGAGCCCATGTTCAGTAAGTATTTTTGATGTAAATACCAATATATTTGTTACTTTATGTCTTACTTATTTTGTTATTAGAGCTCTGGTGACACGTCCAGAGGAAGCCCCAGTGACAATAAAACTGCTGGACAACGGTGCAGGAGCTGACATAACTAGAAACGACGGTATATACTCTCGGTACTTCACTGCTTTTACTAAGAAAGGTCGCTACGGAGTTCAGTGTCAGGTTTGGAACGAAGGAACAGCGACTCTTGATATCGGATTTCACGGGTCAAAGGTCCTTCCGAGGAGGCCTGAACTGATCAACCAAATGACCTCTGGTGACAATGGCTCCAATAGTTCTCAGGAATTGGGAGTTTTTACCAGGCACGCAACTGCTGGATCATTCCAGGTGATTGACGTTCAATTTTGTTGTAGGTGGTGTTGCAAACCTTCAGCAGTCAGTCTCATGTATGGTAATTGCATATGTTTCTCCGTTTCAGATTACTGAAGATATTGATACTGATCAAGACACGATGCCCCCTAGTCGGATTACTGACCTTGACGTGAGAATGGTCAGTGTTAAGGAGAGATTCCAGTACAACTTGAATGGTGAGAGCATACAACAAACACTGATGCTGTCCTGGACATCCACAGGCGACGATTATGACGAAGGAAGAGGTGAGCACTGTTTGTTATACAGTTGTTAGGCGCATGGTGACACTTGCCTTAATTGCAGCTGACACTCTGGTACTGAAAATGTCGACCAATATCAGCCAACTGAGATACTACTTCCACAATCCGTCGCCTGAATTGGTCGAAATCACCGACAACTCTCTATGGGAAGGTTCGCTGTCACCAATGGAAGGAGGCACCGTCCATGCAGTCACACTTAACCCGGACGTTCTGAACATATCTGTCAACACAGAGTACTATTTTGCTCTGAAGGCTTACGACGAAACCAGACAAGAAAGTCCTTTGTCTAACATCCCCAGAGGTTGGATCCAATGGCAAAAAGAACTGCCGGAGTCCAAATCATTTTCAAGTCTGCACTACGTCATAATCATCGTGGCAGCGGTGTGTCTTCTCCTAATGATAGCGATCATCTTGCTTTTCTACATGATCAGAAACAAACAGCAGTCTGACAGCCTGACTGTCCTACAGTACAAACCCAACAAAGTGTGACAATGTACCTACAAACCAAATAAATCCGCGATTTAAGACAGTGTGCTTTTTTCTTCCTTCAATCCGGCCGAACATAATACAGGATGTGACGCATTCTCAGCTGCCAAAGGGGGGAAAAATGTGTCAAGGAAGCCAGAAAGTCGTGGTCAGAAGTCGACATGTCAGGGCTGAGATTGGTGCTCATCATTTTGGTTGTCACTTGGAAGTGTTCTGCTATCGACATACGCGATGGAGGATATGTCGATGTTGTGCTGGAAATTTCATCCGAAGTTAAGGAAGATCCAAAACTCATCGAGAGAATACAGGTACGTTGATGCAAATTTACTATGGCTCAATAATTGCAGAAATTAATTGCATTACATGTTAATGAGAGGCAATGTGCTGCTATTTATAAGACTAACAAACAGTGTTGTCTAACCAGCTGGATAAATCCTATCGTTCCACATATGAAAACGCTGATTTGATTAGCCTCTATAGGCGTAAAATTTTTAATTGAAGAACATATTAATTTGCAGATTTTTATTGTCGAATAGGAATTGCTGACGAACACCAGTCACTTCCTATTCCAAGCTATGCGAGGTACCGCATATTTCAAGGAGGTTAAAATTGCGATTCCTTCCAACTGGAGCATGACAGCATCGGTTACAGAATCACCAGACGTCGGGTACCGAGTAAGTTTACCATATTCATCAAGTCGAGTCGTTACACGTGTTATCTCTTGACATTGAAGAAAGGTCCCCCGGGGCCGAGTTATTTTCCTCACCATGCAGGAAAACCATAAAGATAAATAATCATCTTTTTATAGCATGCAGATGTACGGATTATTCAGGACTCCGATAGTTCCTTGGCTCCTTACACACGTCATACCAAAGGCTGTGGTGAATCTGGAGAATATATTGTCCTCGCCACTTCCTTCCTCCAAGGCCTGGCACATGACACTCCGAGACACTTCGGAGATCCAGGTATCACATGACAAGATCTATAACATCGCCCGGATATGTATAATAATGATGAATTATTTTGAAGGCAAGGTGATGGTTCACGAATGGGCTCACTTTCGGTACGGAGTTTTCGACGAGGTTGGTGACCCAAATGACCCAAGATTTCCTCCACATTATGTCAATGACCAAGGACAAGTGGTGCCTACTGTATGCTCTGTCCATGAAATGAAAGGGCGATATCTGGAAATGCTAACCGGACAGATGTTTGTACCTGACGAGGTGCAAAACACATCAGCGTCAATCATGTCTTATCCATATTTCGCGACGTCGTTTTGCGATGACACGGACGAAAATCGGCACAACAAGGAAGCTCCCACGGCTCAGAACTATTTCTGCGGAAATCGGAGCGTCTGGGATGTAATCAGAGGCCACCCAGACTTTCAGGGCAAAAAGTGAGCCATTAATTTGAAAACCTTCACTTGGAAAATGATCAGAGTCACACATTTTTATGCCAAGAATTTTTCTCTAGTAAAATGAGTGATCCCACCATAAATCACTTCATGACTGCTCTTCACTTGAATAGTGATTAAACATATCGGCGCTCAAATTTTACTGCATTTTTTTTTCTCCAGAAGCATTACTGTACATCCAGAACAGACCAGGTTCGTAATAGTAAAATCTCAAGCAAGTGATTCACCATGGCCAAGAAACAATGAACGTGACTTCACACTTAATGTGTTACCAAGAAATCCAGGTATGCAAAGCAGGAGGTGAGAGTACTTTATGCACATATGCTAACCATTAAATATTTGCATGGAAGCTCTACTATACAACAAATCGGACAGCACTGCGAAGAAATTGGTCGATATTCTGGAGGAAAATCGGCGAAGAGTGAGCTCTACATAAATGACATATGCGTGCACCTTATTGTGTAGATTAATTTTTACAATTATTTTTTTATTTCAGCAATATGCAACTACAGTCCTTTCTGAGCTCGAATCTAGTACATTTACCGAGCAATTTACCGCAAATGAAATCTGGGAAAACGAGATGACAGAAAACACGATTCCTGCTGAGAGCGACATTGGCAATGCGAAAAGTGAAATTGCATCCAGCACTTGGGCCACACACAAAGGTGACGAGGTCACGCAAATTATGGCCAGAAACCAGACGCCAGCGAATTCCGAAACCAGCAGTGTCTGGGTAACGACCCCACAGTACATGTCGTTTAATGGTACCGACACAACGACTCCGGACCAGACAGACAGCAGCGTACAACATTACAATGATTCGGATTACACGGTGAGCATATCGGGTGTACATATGAAATATTCATGCCAAGTGCTGCCGGTAATAACTGACGTCATTGTTATTCAGGAAATAACTACACCAGTGGGTACTTCAATTATTACGACAGAGAGTGATGAGTCAGATGTTGAAGGCGGCACGTGGAAGTACAACACGACACACACGGTACAGCCGGTATATTATTGTTGGCGAGCAATAAATATTGAGGCAGTTTACTGTTTCAGATGACACCTGATATTACAGCTCATGAAGCAACCACGGCTGAAACTATTCCTAGCACTACATGTCGACTAGATCATGTGACAACAGTAATTTTACAATATAAATTAACCTTTTATATAATTTAATAAATGTAGTCTGATATTACAAAACATAACGATACCAAATTGTTTCAGGTACTACAAGAAACATCTACTGTTCAACTAGACCATCACACGATAGAGGTGATTACGAAATAATTGCAGCAATTTCAGCAATACCTTTCTACTGTATAATTTTAGCAAGTGATGCAAACTGTAACATAACTCGTTTGTTGTTGATATGAAGGCTGGCTATAATTTCAGGTGAAACCCGACACAACCACTGAGGGTCACACAACAGAGGTGATTATAAATGCCAAATGGTGCAATGGTTGACATTCTGATGGCGTCACACACTCTATAAAAAGAGATAAATCTGATCCTTTTTCCTTGGCTTGTCGTTTTGTGCAAGTCAACACTTGATAAAAGATTGGCCAAACTTATTTTCAGACACAGGAAACAACCACTGTTCACACGTTGTTGGAGCTGACAGTCACCGATCTCAAGGCCTCTGTGTCAGCATGCTCCATGACCCACGCCGGAAGATGGGATTTTAAGATGACCCTGACCTGGACACTTCCAAAAACCATCAAGGGACTCAAATATTACTTGCTGGTGTCGACAGAACCAACAATAATCATCAACAAATCGCCGAAAATGATCGTGAAAGAAAACGAAACCGGATTCGGACACATGCCCACAAACCACGTCCTGGTACTGGATTCCTCCAGGTTCGACCTGTCAGCAAACACGGATTATTTCGTCGCTGTACAAGCCGTGGATGACCACGGTGTGTTTGGAGGATTGTCCAACGTGGTCGAGGTCAACGTCAGGTGCAAAGATCAAGAAGACGATTCGGTTATAGACATTCTCAGCAAGTTCCAGGTGCTGATCATCGTTGTTCTATCGGTGGTGCTGGTTCTTGGAATAATTTGCGCATTTCTTATGTGCTATCTGTATCGTAAAAAAGTGACAAGCATGAGAAAAGGCACTTACAATGTGATGTTGCAAGAAATTGCATAGATAACTGATACGGACTCCCAGAATTTAATATCTGAAGATACGACAGTCATGCCTTATAGACATTACGGCTCTTTATCGATTGACGTTATTTCCTACCAAGAATGTTATCTGTGCCAAAGTTCACAAAAGGAAAGGCTCAGAAATGAGGCAAAAAAAAATCGTAAACAGACACCTTTATTTTTGTAACTACATTTCCTGTTCCTGATTTGTGCTTTTTGTACGCTTTTGCATCTTTATCTCGTGTCAATGTAGCGATAACATTTATTTCAATTCGACCATTTCAACTTGCAAGCTTGTAGCTTTGCACTATAACTATGTAAACCGCAAGTACCGTATGCTCCATGTTTCCAAAGTACTTGACCTGTCTATTTTAAAAACAACCCAGACTAAACGACGCAGGTACACTTATCACAGTCTGATAAAACAAACGCTTCAACCAGCACGAAAAAATATGGGTGTTACCTCTCAGTAAAGACAATGGAGAAATAAACGCATCAGTTCAATAACACGCCTATACATTACGTCACCCATCACAGGGTGTCAATTTTCTTCGAGTTTGCGCCTTTGGAGTCTCGATCCTCTCTCGCTTTTTCCCACCCCATGTACTTCAACTACTCCCCTCCCGCCCCCACACCTGCTACCAGTCTATCTAGAGTTGAATATTAGCAGTTTGCTAGCCCGAGGCGTGAGAGGCGGCTGCAATGCGCCTCTTGTTGCTGCGACCATGGCTGGCCCTGGTGGTGGCCACGTGTGTGTCCTCCGCCAGTATTACCATCAAGGACAATGGATACGACAACTTGCTGGTTGCCATTTCTCCAAGTGTGCCCGAGGATTCGCACCTGTTGGACCTGATCAAGGTAAGAGGTCAATTGCATTTAATAAAAAAAAGAGGCCGACCTTGAAAACAATGCAGGGTATTTGACAGTGCGACTATTTTTGCGTGTAGAGGACCTTATAGTGAGACGGGGGAGACTATAATTAGAGCGGTTACGCAAGTTTTGTTTTTGGGACTTCCTACTTCAAAGGCACTTGTACGCATAGACTATGAATGGTTCAAGTAGTTGTTTTTTTTCGTTGCGAATTTTGTGCACCGGATTTGCAACATTGCCGCTGTTTTTATGAGTGCTTAAGAATGATGGTAAAAGCGGTTTCGGGGTCGTTCAACGCGCGACATGTTCAGGTTTTCAGGTACGAGTGAAATTGCGAAAAAAGTTACACATTTTTTTTTGCAGAGTTTCAGTGCGGATGTGAGAGCAATTGAAATCTATTTGTGTGTGGAAAAATGTGTTTGCAATATTTAAAATTATGCAATTTCCAAATATGACATGTTCAGGTTTTCAGGCGCGAGGAGTGAAATTGCAATTTTTTTTGCACGGTTTCAGTGCGGTTTTTAAAGCAATGGAAATCCCATTTTTATGTGGAAAATATCTTTGCAATATTAAAAATTATACAGTTTCCAAATTTGAGGTTATACACTGAAGCGATTGCAAATTATGTAGGAATTGCCCGAAATGTTGCGAATATTTTTGTAATGAATCTGCGAAATGGATGACCTGAATATATAAGGTAATTCCCCGTTGGCGACGCGCCTGACTCAGCTCAGGTTCTTCGAAACCTTGAATAGCTTTCCGATTATCTGCAGCACACTACCGAGTATATTTAGAACAAAATTTGCAAAACAGGTTTGAACATCTAGGAGCAAAAATGTCTCATTACAATTATTATGCAAAAATCATTTCAGTTTTCATATTATTGCAATTGATTTTTTAAATTGGTCTAGTTATATTGATTCAAATAGTTTTCATAATATTTGAAAATTGTGTATGTCAGGAAAAGTGATTTATTACATTAATGTTTCAGACCAAACTGTCGCCATTAGAGGCTTCCATATATAAAATTAAAACCGCCTTCATACATCAATGTCTGTTTCAAGGCCCGTATTTCGAGCACCGTTTCGCAAACACGCGCCAAAACGTCCTTGCACTTTATATTCGGTGTGACACGGCTTAAGCTTGACCTCGCATATAAACATGACACCTAATTTTTTTCTGTTGTTCACTCTCTTCCTCTCTGTGATGCAATAACAGGAGCTGATGGTGAACGCCAGCGAATCTTTGTTTACCCTCACACGTCGCCGGGTCTTCTTCAGGGACATCAAGATCCTGATCCCACCCACTTGGACCAAAATTAAGCCCGAAGCGTACAGTAGAGAGATATACGAGGTAAATCTCTCAAAAAGTACGGCGCACCTGACAAGGTCATACCTAAATTAAATATTTTTTGGGGGGATGACAACTTCCGGAGCGCCATTTATTTTTTTGGGAAGACTTGTAGGAAATGGAAATACATTTTAATTAATTTATCAATATTATTAGGATGCAGAGATCCGAGTTGACCAGCCACATCTGAATGACCCGAATGACCTGCCCTACACGCAACAGCCTCGAGGTTGCGGAGAGCCTGGTGACTTCATAAGACTTTCTTCTTCTTTCATACGCAAGGCCCACTCTCCACCGGACGCTGATTACAAAAACGCAGGTCAGGAGGTCACCACCTTCGATTCATTGTGCTTTTGTAGCCAAAAATAGGCACAATCGGCCATCTGCGACTTTAAGTACATTGTCAACAATTTCGCGGCTAATCGGAACCCATGGGGAGCGACCCGTTTCACTTTGGCCTTTTTTTTGTGTGTACTATTTGTTGTAAGCGATAAGATTACAAGCCTTTCGATAAGATGACATGAAAGGCTTTCCGATGCTGGTTACGTAAAAAGTGCATGGGGGTTGCAGACCACGTAATTTCCATAAACGAAATTGTGAAGGTCGCGGAATTTGTATTTCCGCAAGTTCTGTATAAGAAGGCGGAAGCTTTGGTGCATCACACGTGTACAGTTGACATCTAGGGCAAACAGAGATAGCAAAAAAATAATCATGATAACAATAGTTAATACTTTTGATATAACCATTAAAAGTAGCTGTTACTAATTATGGCACATGATAGGCAAGCTTGCTCTTTCTCTATACGTATCGAGTACGATCATATTCTTCATATGAGTAAAAGATGCGGAAGCTTGCTTCTTAAGTGTACAGAAGCTGTTATTATTTGGAGTAACTGTTGCTTGTTGAGCCGTGACGCATCCCAGTATAAATAGGCGTGTACTCATTAGCGCCTCTTGAAGTGTGAACTTAAATTGGGCTTGAAATAAGGGATGATTTTACGAGCAGTTTGCATATGTTATACACGCGTGCGTCTTATCTTACGATTAAGATTGCTGAATGTTTAATTACATCCTTGGATTCTGGTCTTAAATTATGTCACACGTTCCAGCCTTTTATCCTTGGATGTTTTTCAAGCAGCTACACCGATACGCAATTTTGGGTTTTATGGCTTCTGTTTGGCCTTGCAGGTAAATCTTTGGTGCATGAATGGTCACACTTCCGTTGGGGCGTTTTTGAAGAGTATGGAATCTTCGATGATGAACAACACCCTGGGTTTTACAAGTCAATGTCGTACGAGGTCGAACCAGAAGCTGAGTACGAAATTGTGCCAACCACATGCACCAAAGATAATCTACGCGGAAAGCTCTAGTAAGTACTCTTCAATTATTTTTTAGCTAACGACGGTATTACTACATGTTGAATATTTACATTGAAGCGACGCAATCACTTACGAGACATGCAAAATGGATCCGGTGACCAATCTTCCGGATAAGAACTGCTGGTTTCAACCTGATGAGACTGTTAACGTACCTTCTTCCATCATGTCGTACACCCAGTTGGACTCGGTATGTACCCAGCTGTACCATCACATCAGTAACTGCTGATTCATACAATTCTACAGGAGAACTACTTTTGCGACGACACTGACGAACGCAAGCACAACACCATCGCACCGACCAAACACAATGCCCGTTGCGGCCACAAGAGCGTCTGGGAGGTGATCATGAAGCATTCAGACTTTGCCAACAACAGCAACCCGCCGATGGACACGTCGTCGGCACCGGAAAAGCCAAAGTTCAGGATCATCCAGACTGAGAAGCCCAGGTTCGTACTAGTGGCCGACACCTCGATGAGCATGAACGAGCACAAGAAGATGGACCGGTTGGCACAGGCTGCAAGAAGGTGGATCAAGTACGAGCTGTTGGACGGTGTGGTGTTGGGGATTGTGTCCTTCAGTAACTATGCGACCATCGTGGCTGAGATGACCACTGTGACTAAGGACACCAGGCAGTTGCTGATGGACAAAGTTCCTCGTGCTACTGACGATTGGACCTGCATCGGATGCGGATTGAGGAAAGCACAGAGTATGTTGGTCCAAGGCGGTACGATCGTGCTGATCACAGACGGAATCGAGAACAAGAAGCCGAACATCGAGGATGTTCAGGAAGAGCTGATCCTGTCCAACATAAGGGTCATCACCATTGCATACAGCGACGATGCTGACCCGAAGATCAACATGCTAGCGGTGGCCACTCAGGGAAAGAGCTTCTTCGTCAACGACTTCCAAGGACTGTCCGATGCATTCAAGGCATCTGAGACGTACCAGGCTGCGTTGGCGTCCAAAGATCGCGAGGCTATGGTAAGTTGTGCGGTACTTCCAGGAGAAAATGCATGTTTACGGCCTCACGATTTGGTCGTGCGACCGAGACTCAAATCGTGAGGGCGTAAACAGACCTTTAGGTCTACCAGACGTGAAGCTCAAAATAGCCTTCCAAGAGAGGTGCTCCTATCTCTATCTCACGAAACTGTCTTGGGAGGCTATTTTGAACTTCAGGTCTGCTGGAAGTGACTGTATAGTTCTATAGTATACAAGTGATGCCAATAATGTGTCTTACCACAGCTATTCGAGACATACTACAAGTCACCGAACGGCAACCACTTCGGAAGCTTCTCTGTCGACTTCAGCACCGGTCGAGACTTCGTGTTTCAAATAGACTACAGTCGAATCACGTACGTCAAGTCGTTCGACCTAGTGTCGCCAACAAAGAGACATTACTTCTTAAAGGACGCGGAGTGGGACAGACCAGGACATGTGTATTTCATCAGGTTGCCTATGGCAGAGGTACAGCTTTTAGCAATAATGCTTCGTGAACATTGTCTTAACATTGTTGACAAATCCGCAGGTTGGTACGTGGCAGTACAGCGTACAGTTCGAGGTAAAAGACCACCTGGACTTCGCTGTCGTGTCGGTCAAAGCCAAACGGAGAGCACTGGATACCGAGCCAATACAGACCATGTGTTCTATCAGCACGGGTGCCCAGGACATCAACCCTGAGGACGAAAAGGTGGTCATATTCGCCAA
Source organism: Catajapyx aquilonaris (assembly GCA_000934665.2). Lineage (NCBI taxonomy): Eukaryota > Metazoa > Arthropoda > Diplura > Dicellurata > Japygidae > Catajapyx > Catajapyx aquilonaris. The sequence goes on from JYFJ02001718.1 coordinate 31,829, forward strand.
GGTCAGCCAGGGGTCCAGGCCCGTGCTTGGCGCCAAAGTCAGGTGAGTAACGTACAGCCATACCGAGATAATCGTAGTACATGACAATGCAATTGCAGGGCTGAAGTGACCCGACCTGGCAACAGGACAGAACCGGTTATAATTCCGCTTTGGGACAACGGTGTTGGAGCAGATGTCACCCGCAATGACGGTATATACTCGAGGTACTTTACGTCGTACGGCGACGAAGGTTACTACGCAGTTTCATGTCAAGTATGGAGCGACGGAGCTGCCTTTGTCGGCGGAGGATTCTTAGGAGCCAGAATGCTCCCAATTGTACCAGGTCAGTTTTATGATTCGTATTAATGTATGAAAAATTATAACTTGTCCAAATTATAGCCAAAGCCGCTCCTCAACCAAAGATTCAGCTATCAAACTTCACCCGGTACGCACCTGCAGGAAGCTTCAGGGTGATGAACCACACTCAGGAAAAGGACATTTTACCACCAAGTCGCATCGCAGATCTAGTCGCAAACGAAGTCGTCTTGGAAGACAAGCAAACTGCATTTAGATTGGAATGGACCGCATCTGGATCTGATCTGGATCAAGGAACGGGTTAGTTTTAGGCTGATCTGATGACGGCTGATCTTTTCTATGCGACGAAATAAGTGGCGGGAGTCAAGTTCAGAGAGCGCGGCCAAATGGGTGGCCAACGAACGTTATTGTGGCTTTGCCACGGACTACCTATTCGGACACGCTCATTGAACTACCTCCATCCCCGACTCTTGCCACCGTCTTTGTCGCGTAGGAAAGATCAACCGAGTTTTGATATATTTGGCAAATTTTAAGCTCTAATTACATGTATGTTTGTCCACACAGCCGAGTCACACTTGCTGCACTATGCACCTAGCCAGCATTCGCTTCTAAACTCATTCAATGTCCAAAGAGAGGTGTCCGAAATGGATTTGACCGAAGGATCACTCGTCCCGTTGGAATCTGGACAGAAACAGTTGGTCACACTGAACTCGACGTCGCTTCACTTCGAACCAAACGTGATGTACTACTTCGCAATAAAAGCAGTGGACGACAGCAACCTTGAGAGCGAGATGTCCAACGTGGCTTCGGCCGTAAGACGTCCCAAGTTGTTGCATCTGGTATCGGTCCAGGAGGATGTGACGACAGACAAGGCCATGGTGTTGACCATCGTCCTGGTCGCGGTCGGGACCATGTTGTTGCTTGTTATGATTGTAAGCGTGGCCGTATACTTTTACAAGAGCCCGCGAAGGCGATTCTGGAGGGTTCCAACAAACGACGCTTAAAACTATTTGTATTTTTTATATTATATACATATTAAAAATGTTTTATTGTTTGCCAATTTTTCCCATCATCATTTATCAAAGTCTCAAAACCTATGATGGCCGCAATGTAAACAAATGCCCTGATTGGCTCATAGTCCAAAATGGCCGATGGCCGCAGTTTGATTGGCTGGAAATCCAACGTGACCGTATTGTAAACAAATGCCCTGATTGGCTCAGAGTGCAAAATGGCCGATGGGCGTTGTCTGATTGGCTGGTAATCCAACATGACCGTATTGTAAACAAATGCTCTGATTGGCTCAGAGTCCAAAATGGCCGATGGCCGCTGTTTGATTGGTTGGAAATCCAACATGACCATATTGTAAACAAAGGCCCTGATTGGCTCATAGTCCAAAATGGCCGATGGCCGCTGTTTGATTGGCTGGTAATCCAACATGACCGTATTGTAAACAAATGCCCTGATTGGCTCATAGTCCAAAATGGCCGATGGCCGTTGTCTGATTGGCTGGTAATCCAACACGACCGTATTGTAAACACATGCCCTGATTGGCTCATAGTCCAAAATGGCCGAAGGCCGTTGTCTGATTGGCTGGTAATCCAACATGGCCGTATTGTAAACAAATGCCCTGATTGGCTCATAGTCCAAAATGGCCGATGGCCGTTGTCTGATTGGCTGGTAATCCAACATGACCGTATTGTAAACAAATTCCATGATTGGCTCATAGTCCAAAATGGCCGATGGCCGTTGTCTGATTGGCTGGAAATCCAACATGACCGTATTGTAAACAGACGCTCTCATTGGGCCTGGACCAGTGCGGGATTTCCGCGTGTCCAATGTGCGATGCGTCGATGAGGCACCTCCTTTCATGTGGCAAGCTGCGATCATGGTAACACGTAAATCAACGTATGCTTCAACTCCGCTAACAGATGCGTGATTGGCCAGATTACTTTGTATCGTATCCTCAGACGTCTTTTTACAAGTCAGTTATACTATCCTTTATGGCCATAAGGCCAATATAGCCTACATTTTTCAACTACTGTACAATAGGAACTCAAATTTAAATCTGGCATAATTATGGCCTACTCGTACCTCTAGAGAAGTATTTTTTTAAATGAGCGCAACCGAGTGCGCAACGCAGTTCGCGCAAATTGTTGAGGCGGTAACATGTGACCAATTTTTGCGACGCTGCCAAGGCTCTGGAACGAACCTTACAGGCTACCGGTGGTAATTTGACCCCCTGAGGACGAATAACTGTGACAACGGTGTTGTCGGAACAATGGACTTGCGCAAGTGTGGGTGCGCACTCGGTTGCACTCGTAAAAAAATTAATGAATACAACCGCAACACTACAACACTCCTGAGGTTATCTGCCAGTTATACTATATTTGATTTGATAATGATTACCGTATTATTATCAATGGCTAAGTGTGTTTGTTTGTTTGTTTGTCCAGGTTTGGTTACCACAGCAGCGGGTTTCCCCCGGAACAAAAGATGATTTAATTTGTTTTAAATCGTTTTATAGTAGCCCTTGGCTACGAGATAAATTATGTTCAGTACCCAATGATTTTATGAGTAAAAGTCAACAAAGTCATATTTGCCGCCATGTTGCACCTGGCAACAATGATATGATCAAATTCATACAATTTACTATTTCAGCGACACGAATATTACTAGAAAAATTAATACTACTTTTTAGAGTAATTAAATATATTTAGTGTCATCATAATTAGTGGGCCTGGCAACCCTGCTTGAATTCGAATTTGGTGACAGTTGAGCATCGTCTGGCTTTCAGATCCAAGATGGCGCGTTCTTTTGTGAAGTTCACTCCTCACAAAGTGAGCAAAATCAGGTGGAGACCGGCCTCAGAAGAAAGGTTCCTGGGATCAGACGTGTTCCTGACAGGATCATGGGGAAGCAAGGTTCGAAGAAGAAAAAAAAAACTGGGCATAAAATAAGCAGGGTTCAAAATGAAGGAAGGAAAACAACAATGCACATGTTCTAATGTTCCTTTTTTTATCCAGGCGAATGAGCTGAAGTTATGGCAGTTCCAGCAGGAGGATTTGGCAGGAAAAGGGTTCAGACCGGTCGGTTTGGACACTGTTACGCAGCAGGCTGATTTCATGGACATAAAGTTCATAGACGGGGATCGCTTCTTGACCGCTAGTTCGGACGGAAGTGTACAGTTGTACGCAATCAAGTCGGCCGGACTGCCCCTTAACGCATCATGGAAGTTCAAGTCGCTGCGAACATGGACAGGGGTTCACAAAAAGTACCAACAGTCTCTCCGAAGCCGTTTGTACAATACTAATTAACAAACTTTCAGGTACAAACAGCTGCCGTGCACTGCGGTGACTAATTTCGAGGAGGAAATTGCAACTGTTGGGGAAGACGGCAGAATAGTGTTTCTCAATCCGACGAGACAAGAGCCATTGCGGTCCATCGGTAATGAGCATAGTTCGTTAATTACTGGGGCTAGACTATATAATTATATTTACAGATAAAGGCGAGAGCGGTTGGCTGACATGCGTTTGCTACTTGAAGCACAACGAGTTGGTGGTGGCCAACTTGCGCGGTCAGCTCAAAGTGTATGACCTGCTCACCGCATGCGATAAGCCCTCTGCAATATTCACCTACGCTGAAGACAAGGTACTGCGGTAATTAACCTGTTAACACCAATTACATCCGAAATCCTTGCAGATGGTGGGCATAACCTGCCTTGCACAGCATCCAACCCAGCCCCACATTGTTGCGACAGGATCGGAGGAAGGGACACTGGGCATATGGGACGTCCGGAAGGAGAAGTATCCTGTCACATTACTCAAGGGACATACATCAGAAGGTACACTGTACAGTTCATCCGCAATATGTTGGATAATTGACCCCCTTTTTCTGCAGTCCGTGAGCTGAAGTTCCATCCGTTGAACCCGGACCACCTGTTCACTTGCTCATTCGGAGGGGAGACCTGGCAGTGGAATGGCGCACCCAAGTCTAGAGCCGGCGGCACATCACAGCCGCTGGAGGCACCCGTTGAAACACTCTGGCTCAGCGGGAGTCTGGCTCAAGGACGTGTTGAAACCAGGGCTGCACTGCCTGACTCGCACTTGGCCATCAACACACTGGACATATGCCAGTCCAGTCTCATTTGCGGCGGAGACAATGCAGCCATATTCCTCTCGCATGATCTAGAAGTGTATTGAGTGCCAGCCTTTTTGGGGACCGAAGTTTGCGCAACTGTGCAATGTTTGTACTGCCATTTTTTTATTTTTTTTACATGTTCCGGGCACATTTTGTGAATTAAAAACATTGATTCAACACTCCTTTTTTGTGTCATTTGTTGTTAAATTTACAGCTGGTTTTGTTGAAGAAGAGTCGTGACCGGGTAAGGATGATCCATCATGGAAATGAGCAATTTTGCACAATTAATATTGTACTGTACACGGTACGACTTCATGCGATGATATGCGGATGATCTCACAAAATTAAAACTATATTTAAATATGGACGAAATTCCATTAATGTTTGTAGCTGAATGTTCCTTGATCATTTAATGACTCATAAAAATATTTAATTTTGATTAGTTTGCCACTGTTGCTGTTTGCCAAAACAATTTTTTCATAAATTTCAAAAGATGGCGCCAACAAGAAAGCGGCGTGAAGCGGCGTGCCATGTTTAATTTTCCTGCAGCGACGGCGAAACATAAAGAGCATAATTTTAACAACATATTGCGCCTACATAAATTTAATATTTTAAAAAGTAATAATAAACGTCATTAAATTACAATTGTTTAATAAAAGGATCCAACCGGAAATGAAAATTCCAGTTCGATCCACCTTCCGAGTCATGTACACCTCCTAATTAATTGCATCAATCCTAATTAATCGCAATAATATGCACCTAATCCGCATTAAAAATCGTCCTTTATTTAATAACATGGAATCCACCTCAGATTAGATATGTACACGAGCCGAAATCGTGATTCATGTGGACGTGACATAAGGCTCGTTCCTTTTTGTCTCTCTCTCTTTTTGGTGTGTTCCAAAAGGAGATCTGTCCTTTTTTTGTCCACCTAAATCGACCGTGTTAGGCCCTCGAAAGGCCTTTCCCTCCTCATCGTTTAACCACAGTTGGACCAGCCAAGTCGGGTTAGACATCAGTAAATATGCCGAAGAACAAGGGTGAGCATAAATTGCTATAAATATGCTATTGTTTCGAAAGCCTACTTTTGTAGGCTTGGAACATATGGTTCTGTTGGGGTGAAGCTAATGTATGAGTGTAAACTGGGTTATTTTATCTCCTTTATAGGTAAGGGAGGTAAAAACAGGAGAAGGGGGAAGAACGAGAATGAGACGGAGAAGCGTGAGCTTGTCTTCAAGGAAGATGGACAGGGTAGGTTTGCGGTGCAGGTTTGACGAGAGAGTGCTGTTGATTAACGGCCAACTTTGTATTTTCAGAATATGCACAAGTGACCAAGATGCTTGGAAATGGCCGCCTGGAAGCAATGTGCTTTGATGGAATTAAGCGTCTCTGCCACATCCGAGGGAAGCTGCGAAAGAAGGTAATGTTGCGTACAGTCGAAATTGAACAACGACACATTTTCTGCCTTGTTGTGCCCAACTATTATAGTAAGGGTAAGCTAACATATGGGTTTTGGGAGGTGGCTTATGTCCTTGGCAACCATAATTAGCCCCGCCCCCTACCAGTCGACCAATCAGGATTCGATTTCAAAGGAGATGTTCTAAAACCTCAAGAATGAGATGAGCTTGTTTACACTAGAGCAGTTGGTAACCTACAGTACTACATGAGGCGCAAACATTAGATTTTTGCGTCTCTATCTGTTTGGGGCGTTGCCAAGGCTGGCGGCCATTTTGAAGTGTGTGGAACGCCAACGAGGTATAAATAGGGTACAGGCAAAAATAGGGTCTGCCATCTTTGATTCGCCGTGTTCTTGCCTTTCCTGCCATGTAGCTGCCATGGCCGCCACAATCACCAAAGATGGCGGACCCTATTTTTGCCTGTACCCTATTTATACCTCGTTGGCGTTCCACACACTTCAAAATGGCCGCCAGCCTGGGCAACGTCCCAAACAGAGACGCGAACATCGAAGGCGCCGACAGAAGTTTGCGCCTCTTATGTAGTATGTAGTAGCTCCCTGGTAGGGACAAGCTAACTTAAGAGTTTTGGGAGGTGGCTTGTGTCATTGGCAACCGTAATTAGCCCCTCCCCCTACCAGTTGACCAATCAGGATTTGATTTCGAAGGAGATGGGCTTTATGTCCTAAAGCTTCAAGAATGAGATGAGTTTGTTTACACTAATGCAATTGATAACCCAGTAGGGGGGGGGAATAATTCCCTACCAATTGTTCTAAATTCCATACAAAAAACTCAGCAGGGGGCGTGGCTAATTATGGTTGCCAAGGACACAAGCCACCTCCCAATACCCATGTTAGCTTACCCCTACTATAGAGATTGCGAGGGATTGTTTTTTCGTTTTTTAATAATAATATTTGGGTCGTGCAATGGAAGGCGACAACGATGCAATATTCATGCAAGGTTCACTGCTCTCTCCCGTGTGGTGTTGCAATGCATTTTATGCAATAGCTGAGATAAAAATAGAGCTACTGCACATCTGCCAATTGATATAAAAAGGATACTAAAGAAGTGTTGTCATTAGTGTATTTCCTCACATTCATGGCTGATGGTTTTTCTGTTCTGAAAAAGTGGCATTCAGCGTTTGATTAAAATGGAACTGAAGCTAGGTAACGATCACAGTTATAAGAAATACGAAGCTGTTTGAAATGCTGCTCTACGTACACACGACACAATGTGACTTTGTTTTGTTGCTTCAAAGGTGTGGATCAACCAAGGCGACATAATCTTGGTTGGACTCCGAGACTACCAGGACACCAAGGCAGATGTTATCCTCAAATACACGCCAGATGAGGCCCGCAACCTGAAGTCATACGGAGAGTTCCCAGATTCCGGTAATGATCATTGCAATACTAAAAATTGGTGTCACACTTGGGCCAAAACTAATCCCTAATCTCTTTTCAGTGAAAATCAACGAGACTGTCACTTTCGTGGACGATGGCATGGATGATGACATTGAGTTTGACGAGATGAGCGAAGAGAGCGATGAAAACATTGATGACGTAAGTATTGCAGCATATTAGTAAACGTTCCTGAGACTTGGGTGATTATGGCAGCATGCTGATTACTTATTTGATTTTTTCCATTTCAGATCTAGCCAGACTCATGGCATGTACATAGCTGGGTGGACGCAAGTGAAAATATCTGCCCACAAAATTCTTTTGCAGGCAAAGCTTGTTCGATCTTGGCTATCGTGAAACTTGATGTTTCTTTTGGGTTCAGGTGATGATTGGCTCCGTAACTAATTCAAATTCTTTTGGTTGTACTACCCGTGATTAAAAGGCCTGCATTGTCGATTAAATTTTTTTTAAATGTTGCTTACATTGTGATGTTTGTACAGTATATTATTATTTTCCCCCTTATTCTTCGGGCAATTAATTGTTATTAATGTACAGGCTGAGTATTTATATAAAACTGGTGTCGGGTTGAGTTGTCTTTCTTCCTTTGAATGCTGAAAGAGAACTGAAGTGGATGGTTTATTATGGCCGGAATTTTTTAGACCTTGTACGGTCCGTTTATAGCCAGAAATTTAATATTATTCTAATTTCTTTTAAAAAGTTAGTTTCCATCATGCAGTGTAGTGCTTCTGTGGCCAACATTGTTAGTGAAGAGAAACATTTGTATGTTGTTGGAAGCCGTAGTATTTCGTGTGAACTCTCGCACTAAAAATGTCATAAGTGAGCAGCAGCTGCAATTGCAGTGATGACATTATTGCGACACCCTGTACATGACACTTGCATATGTCTCGACTTACATGCAATGTTGGCTGATTAGAAAGGTACGAATTTTTTTTTTGTGATCAAGAATCACGTACCACTTTTCTTAATGTTTGTTTGAATCATAGTTCAGACATGGTTTTCTTAGCGTAGCTATTCCTAGATCTAGTGACTCGTTTGCATTATACCTTGTGAGATTGTAGAACGATTTTTTGATTAAAAAAACATGAAAAGACCAAAATATCATGGTGCATATTTCAAGCCTACTCACGCAAAGACAGGCGTAATGGTTAACCACACCACTGAAGACTTGTGTGCAAGGTACACCTTCAGCCTTTAATTTACGTTTAATACGAGGATGTAACCATTTACAGTTGACTTAATTATATTGCAGTTACCTTTCTTAGGATGTTGCCAATCTTCAAGGTAAGTCATTTGTTGTATTCGCAACTATTGTTGGTACATCCAGAATTTTAACAATATCCTAATTATTCCAGGAGGTGCTTGTGCTAGACGCCTTCGTGTTAGATGCTGCTTCTACTTTGACGAGTATGCGGTTGTCTTTCAGAAGCTTATTAAACTAACGGCATGTACGTTAAATACCAATGCTGGCGCAATGATTTTTACAGTTGGATATTGTGGATTAAAAATTACCATATCATAAATTCACAATTGTACCAGCGCACTTTACACTTAAGGTAAGGTCCTTTCAAATGGAGTAATACTATGGAGAACCATGATTTTGGATGTATGCATTTCATTAGTTATGCTAGATTTTGCGAATCATATGCAGCTTTAAATTTTTTTTGCTATTAAGCCTAATAGAAGCATTTTAAAAGCCACCTAAGGTTGCTAACACCTGCAGCGATTATTTTATGTAGGGGAAGATTGATAAATTGCGAACCTCAGAACCATACCTTTCCCTGCTGTGCAAGAAATCAGCTAACCACATTAACATTTTTCCACATACTTCCAACACCATTACTTGGTACAGTAATGAGGCCACAAGTAAGTGCAGCAGCCATCATGGTAAACCACGTATACACAAAGTTTCTTGTTTGTAATATTAGAACATGATTTAAGTGAAACCAATGTGACATGTTTAGCAGAGAAATCCTGTTGATTCAGCCAGCCATCTGACCCACCAGCCAGTTCACGGACATTAAAACCTGTCGTCAACAGTTGCAGCTGCTCCAATCAAGCCAGGCAGACAATGGACCACGGAGGAAATTACCGACATATTTTGTCTGATGAAGATGAAGTGGAGGTGACAACACTGTTAGACCCACAGACAACTCATCTGCAGAAGCAGTATGAACTAGCTGGGGACCCACCACGCAACATGGTCAGCAATCCAATGAGTTCCATGAGATGCACAGCTGTGAGTTAATGGGATGGGGTCATAAACCTTTTACATACATAACACATGCAACAAGCAGGTGACACTTGAAGTGGCCCTGTAATTCCTTTAAGTTTAATTTTATAAAGTGAAACATCATGGGACATTAGTTGAAATCAAGGATTTACTTTTAAATTGTATGTCAATTACACAAAGGAACATAATGTAGAAAAGCGTAGGTGTGAGTGTACTTGAGTTGCGATTATTGGCAATTCACTCAAGCTTTTTCCCCCACCATCTGCCAAAATGTGTGATCCTTGCAATGCCAATTATTTCTGCAAGCAAGCGAGATTTATTCCTTTCTGAAAAGCCACTTTCATTGCCGACTTCTGAAAGCAAATATCAGCACATACTTAGTGAAGTTAAAATTTGATTTACAAATTTCATAAACTGCATTTTCTATATATACCTTCGGCCCTTTTTCCATGTAAGCCTGCATGTAAAAATTTAAGAAAAGAAGAAATATTGTTGGTCCCAGAATGACTGTAAAGTATTTTATTATTGTTGGATTGGGGCATCCATTGAAGAGTGTTTGCACCTGATGTAATGTTCCTATGACAAATTGAACCTGTGCGAACAAACAAAACCACTGTATTTGATTACATAACCAAACCTCATATTTTATGTTTGTGTTACCATTTGCAGTACAGTTAAGTACGGCTTCCACCATAAGAATTTCTTGTATCCTAGTGCAGCTATTAAGTAGTAGGAGTACATCACGACGTGAATGAAGGAGTTTATTAAGACTGCAAATGTCCAATGCCCCACTGAAAATACAAACATACTGGTCCATCTGGGGTCCATTACTTTGACAGAATTTTGATCATTCTAAAGGCTATTGACCATCACTATCAACCACTGCACAGCACCATATTGACAAAGCAATATAGATTCTCAAGTGAAATGTGAATACATTATAATTATTCAGTGGCTCTTATCAAATCACCTATCATATGAAAGTAATCAGGCCAAAGTACTGGGCCACGTCTCGCTGACCACTCGAAAACTAAACTTGGAAAGCAACTTTAAATGTTGTGTTGTTAATTATGTACATAGCAGCTAAAATTTTTTTTGCACTGAACTCACCTCCAGCGAATCTTGCGACATACCAAATCCAAAATGGCATTGTTGAATGATGAAAGATGTGAAGAAATGTTACTTGCCTGTAGGTTTTGCGCAGATTGAAGAACACCTGTTTGGATTTTGATGAATCATGATAAAATTTTTTTCAACCTTAGGAAATGTGCAGGCTTACCGTATCGAGTAAATCCAAATATTTGGCGAAATAATACCACCCAACTGCTTCCACCATCTGAAAAAAAACAACAGAAGCTTTATAAATGTTTTAAACTGACTGAGCTATAATGTAAAACACTACCTGCTGCATTAGGTAAAACAAATGCGGTACTTTACCTTCATAGCTTGCGGGCTCCGTGAGTAATCTGCAGGCTGGCAGGTGAAGCTGTATCCGTTGAACCAACCTCCTTGAACACACTACAAAAAGTGGAAGAAAATTTTCAAATTGTGGTCATATCAGTATCAGACTTGCATATTTCAAACGGACACTAACCAAATAGACAATCCAGATGTTGAGAATCACTTGACACATGTTATACACCATTAGGACGTTTCTGAGCTGGAAAGGTTTCCTGCCAGTCATGAACCTCGGAAGGAGGTAACACACCAAATAAATGTAAGCCAGTAAGGACCCAACAACAATAACGACACTTCCCACCATTGGCAATGACTTGAAGCGAGGGTCTGTAATAGACGGCGGGCAATCATGCACCAAGTAAATTAATTACTATAGGTCATACCAGCACTGCCTGAACCCATGCACTTTTCTACCTTCATATTCATAAAATGCGTAGTGGTATTGTTCAGCCACATAAGCGGCCAAATGAGTATGATTGTTTAATTCATGGTGGTCCATGACGTGGAAGTTTGTAACTTGTGCTGATGACCCAAGGATACTGTGTCGATTCAGGCAGCGGAAAATAGTTTCTTCGGTGCAGACTACAGTGAACACCTGCATGAAAAAAAGGCGGTACATGGAATTAAGGGAATAACTCGGCGCATTTGTTATTATCATAATTATACATCTTTGGCTAAAGCGGTACAGATTAGGTCACTTTATGCTTTATGCTGAGTGGATCCAAAAGTGTACGTTTGCACTGCACCTGTGCACTTGGGTACATGTTTGTTCTTCCATAACATACTTACTGATTTCCACTGAATTACTTCCTTCTCATATAAGGTTATTGGATGGAGTGAATTACTGATGTTCTGTTACAAATGGTGGGTCTTATAATATTAATTCCTTGTGTCTTACAAGACTCAGAAATGAGAGTGAGGCTTCAGCGACTGGCACTGATCTCTCCTTTTCTCTTCTTGTAAATTATAACCTGATGTTTACAAAGTCATTAACTTCTGACAAGGTACTCCTCAGCTGAATTACTATTCCGATTGCAGACATTTGCGTCATACAAAATCAGTTATTGCGTTTGTGGTCGTGCCATATTTACCGGTTACACAACACCAAACCGTGGTTTGTAATCATCGCTGATATTGATGACGTATATTTTGGAATAAATAAAAGTGTGTCTAAAATGGTAAAATGGTCAAAAATCAGCAAAATTGCAGAGAACAAGGTGTCTTAGGAAGAAAATAGTTTGAGCGAAGTAATTATTTACTGTAATTTGGATTTTCATGCCGGATTTTCTGTCTACCTATTTTATTATTATTTTTCTATCAGCGGTTTTTGTTGTTGGATTTCTTGCCCCTTTTTCTGAGGCAACCATGAGCATTACTACACTCCAGATAAAGATGCCTCAATTATTTTCTTCTACATGTTGAGAAATTCTTAATATCTCTCTTCGACAGTAGTTACGTAACAACTGATGGAAAAAACACCCTTGTAATTTCAACAAAAGGTGTTGCACACACCCTACATATCAGCACGATATGTATTTACATAACACATCATACTCATAGCAGGCTCTTAAAATATGTGTCTGTCCGCAATGGACGCTGAGTGCAGCTGAATCTTGTCTGATGCTGGACTAAAAATCAAGCAGGTCCTAATTTATTTTCAGTCCCAAGCCTACTTTTGGCCATGTAATTTTGCAACACCGTAAAAAAAAAGCAATTGTTCGACATTTGAGTTTTATTATTGTTATTTGTCGGCGATGCCCAGCTGAAAAATGAAGATGCGTGATGATTGTATCACTCTAATTGTGTGTAATTTTGAGACCATTTCTCTCTCTCTCTCCATGCTGCCACACACATTCCCATTTGGCCCCTGCCCTGAAACACTGAATTAACATGGTATTTCACAAAGTAACACATCACATGACTTCAAAGTTTTATTTAAGTTGTAGTCTAATTGTGTATGAAATCAATGGAACAAAATAATGTAGAGCGGAGGAAGTGTGGATGGTCTTGAGTTGCCATTATTACATACGCAACACAAACCAGGTCCTGACTACTGTCGTCATTAGAATGTAATTAGAATTGTTGAAATTTTTAAAGGTCAGTATTTGCATTGTTTCATCAGCAGTCATGTTCCTATGACAAGGTTACAGCAGGATAGTCTGTAACTAAGTAATTGTAGTGGTAAGGTGTGCAAGTTTACAGAGAATAAGAATCAAGAAAAATGACAACTGTATGCCATGCAGAGCATGTCTTCATCCGCAGGAGTGCTGTAAAATTATGAACGATTCAATATCTCAGTGGACGGGTTCATACTTTTTCCACCTCCATTTGGCAAAAGTGTTGCGATCCATGCAATTTTCATTATTTCTGCAAGCAAGCGAGGTTTTTTCCTTGCTCAAAGGCTATTGTAGCCTTATTCTGAAAATAAATATTAGTTGAGAGATAGTGCAATTAAATGCAAATTACAATTTTCATATATGTTGCATTTGCAATTTACCTTGGCCCTCTTTTCCACGTAAGCCTGCATGTAAAAATTGAGGAAAAAAAGAAGTATAACTGGTCCCAGTGTGATTACCAAGTATTTTGCCATTACTGAACTGGGGCAACCATTGAAGAATGTTTGCGCCTGATGTAATGTTCCCAAAACAAACTGAACCTGCGAAAAAAGTCAACAAAAAACTGTAGAGTTTTTAACAGAACAAACACCCATGTTTACCTTACCATCTGCATGACAGTTAAGTACCGCTTCCACCATAGGAATTTCTTGTATCCTAATGCAGCTATTAGGTAGTAGGTGTACATCACGACATGAATGAAGGAGTTGATTATAACGAAAAAGGTCCAGTGCCCCACTGAAAACACAATATAAGTAGTTAATCTTTATACATTGGTCCATCACTTTGAAGGAATTATACATAGTTAAAAATTCTTGCTCTGAACTCACCTCCAGCAAATCTCGCTAGATACCAAATAATGACTGGCATTAATGCATGATGTGCAATGTGAAGATTTGTCACTTGTCCAAAATTTTTGAGCAAATTGAAGAACACCTGCATGGTTATTAAAAAAATCGTGATCAAAAATTCAACCTTGGGAAATGTCCAGACCCACCGTGTCCAGTAAATCCAAATATTTGGCAAAATAATACCACCCAATCGCTTGCACCATCTGCAGAGAATGAAAGATGTAGAGTACATAAAAATTGCAATCTAGCTTAACTGCAATGTAATAAACTTCATGGAATATTGCACAATGCACACTTGGAAAAATCTTATTACGATATCATTGGAAAATACATAATGCACATAATTATACTATTGCAGTAAGATTGTTTCATGTCTTTTTGCATGGCTGTTGAGCTGTACTAGTCTACAAAAGCGATGAGAAAAGTTTCCAACCATTTGATCATTATAGAATGCATATTATGGTTCTAATATAATAATCCGCGCAGTGTTATATTCGAGAATAAATATAAATAATAACAAATCAGATACCTTCATAGCCTGCGGGCTCCATGAGTTATCTGAAGGCTGGCAAGTGAAGCTGTATCCGTTGAACCAACCACCTTGAATACACTATAGAAGAAGAGGAAGAAAAGCTCAAATCGTGGTCATATCACCATCATCAGATATTCCCTGAATCCCTTCAAACGGACACTGACCAAATAGATAATCCAGACGTTCAGAATCACTTGGAACGTATTGTACACTATTAGGACTTTTCTGAGCTGGAAAGGTTTCCTGCCAGTCATGAACCACGGAAGGAGGTAACACACCAAATAAAAATAAGCCAGTACGCATCCAACTATAATAATGCCACTTTCCATCATCGGCAACGACATGAAACGTACATCTGTAATGGAAAGTGAGCAATATATTATTCACCAAGTCACAATACCAGGTCATTCCAGCACTGCCCGAGTCCAGGCACTTTTCTACCTTCATTGTCGTAAAATGCATAGTGGTATTGTTGAATCACAAACGTGCCCAAATTAGTTTGATTGTTTATTTCTGGATGCTCCATTACGTGAAGGTCTGCGACTTGTGCGGATGACTCATTCATGTAGAATAATGTAAAGATTCAGGAGGCGCAAATCACTTTCTTCGGTGTAGACTGCTGTGTATACACCTGCATTAAGAAGCAGTGCCTTTAATATTTACGAAGTAGTGCGTAGAATTATGGATACAACTGTTGGTCACTTCGTCGTCATCATCATCTTTATCAATAAAATCAGTGTGGGTGCAAAATTGTACAAGTTTGCATGGCACTTGTTCCCATGAACTAGAAAACTATCGTAGGCCTACTTCGTAAGCCACATCATGGGTTAACGTGGTTTGATGGCCTGCACTGTTTAAGAAGTTATTACGTGCTGACGCAATACATTATTACAGCTAATTTAATATGAAATTGCCCGGCAAATATAATCCAGAGAAATCATTATGAATATTTGATAAGAATATAGTCCCATCAGAAACTACATAAACTGAAATGAAGTTTCTCTTGGGGACAGTATATAATGCTATCCGAAGTAAATAATTCTGAAATGTACGAAATTGGTTTACAAATAATTAGAAAAACTTATAAATTACAGAGTAACCTAAGAACAATATTGAAGAATGACAAAAAAAATAATAATAATTGGGAAATTGTAAAATAATTATTTGAATAATCTGAAACTGATGCCTGAGGTAGACCTACTTACCGAATGTAATAAAATGATCTTGCACTATTGCAGATGACAACAGTAGTGCACATATAAGAGCTGTAACTGAGACTGAGGCTGCACCCGTGTAATCATGCAACCTTCACTCTTTTTCCAACATATTCTTTTCTCCCTCAAAAAAGCTTTCAATGAAGTAAAACCGTTCATTAATTGGATCTCCTGTTGATTTCTTAAGTCATGTGGAGCAAAATAGACTATTTCGTCATTTTCTTTTCATGATGCGATGGGTACCTTCATATCGGTTATGGGAATATGTCACTTTGCCATATCTAACAGACGGTGAAACATGTGTTTCTAACGAATAGGGAGCTTGCATTCCGTCATAAAGACATGATACTCGGTACACTAGATCTTTGGAGCCTTCTAAACATATCTGGACATGGGGCCACGATGACTGACCCTGCTGGAGCCCCCTATTCAAATATAAATGCGTGTGGGGTCACCCAGCGTGGCCCCACTTCTAAATATGCTCAGAAGTGTGCAAAGAACTAATGTACTCAATTTCATGTTTTTATCACTGAATACAAAGTCCTAAAGGTATGCTGCACCTAATAGATATGGCAACCCTGTGAAAGTGACCCCTGGCCCACCTATAGTGAGCCCACGTCAAGATATTCTCAGAAATAAGTCTCAAAAGAATGAGTGTACTAAAAAGTTACACACTTTTATCAGCAAATGCAAAGTTAAAACCCTTAGCATCCAGACTATTTAAAAAAAAATTGAGGAAGAAGGTGAATGTCCATGAAATTTTTTACAGTTAAATATTTATATAAATATTTTCTAATTGTGATCGATAAAGAAAATTAATGCATTGCTCCAATGCAGTCCAAAAATTTAGAGCTTACGCGTACAACAGTGATACTGCGATTTGTGAGGGCGATGTTAAACCTATTGTTGGCTCGCGTGTAAAATATCTAAAATTGTCTATTCACCCTTTCTCCTTAATGCCTATGATATGAACCAATAACGTTGGTACATCAGAATTGTTAAAAAGTCAATATTATTCCAGAAGGTCATTTTGTATTATGAAATGCGAGGCACTGTTAGTGCCGCTTTTTCTCGGATGTCATTAAGAATCTTATTAACCAATCATTTGCCGTAAGCTGACGTTACATAAGTTAAACACCAATGGTGTCACAACATAATGTCATTGTGAATTACCCTGTACGTACCTGTTTATTCACGTATGTGCATTGTAATAACAACTAATAATATATTCATATCACATCTTTGAACCACATAATGATGACGCAGCATGTGGAAAGATCTGGAGAATCTGCTTAGATCTATTTTTTTTTCTCCATGAGCTTGGTTCCTCTCAATAAATGCAGAATTTCATTGGATTATATCTGCAGTTTTTGTTGTTGAACTTTTTGCTTATTTTTCCAACCAAAAAGCATTGCGACACTCAAGATAAAAACACCGTACTCTCTTCCGCTGCTGATAAATACCTGATTGCATTTCTGCAATAGTTACGTAACAGCTTGTGAAATATTCCCCTCAAAACTTTAAAGAAACAGCACTATGCACAACCGGCGCATATATCCATATTCATTATTCTTCATTAATATATTATTACTATTGTTGGTTCATTGTTTCCAACAATCAATGACAAGCAATGGCCGGTCGTAACGCAATTCAGCCCCCTTCCGCTTTGTGTATTGATTGGTCACATACCCAACACTTCAGATTGCATTGGTTTTTTTTTTTCAGCAAAATCAGTGGAGTGTGTTTGTTATTCAAATAAGGCTATTTTAGTGATAAAATCATGTCCAATATTGTTTGAAGTGCCTACTACTGACCTTAGAATTTGCACTTAATAATACCAATTTCTTATGGCCACAAAAATGTCCCTGTGATTGGTCAATTTTTTGTACCAGTTTTATTTTATTTTCTTCAACTTGGATGAAGGAGGGGTAGACTGACCTGTCAATAAAAAGTTAATGAATATCTTTGATAAACAAGGTTTGTAAAGCACTGGATGGGTTGGTGTAACAGTGACTGGGGCTGTTGCTCATACAGACAGAAGAATGATTCCTTCCTCTTGTTATGATTGACAGGCCAAAAAAAGGAGATGATGAACCCATTTGTGGGAGGGAGACAATTTTGTTGGGTCCTACACTCCAGATAAAGACGCCTCAATTATTTTCTGTTGATAAATTCTCAATATCTCTCTTTAACAGTAGTTACATAACAGCTGATGGAAAAAAAGACCCAAGTAACTTGAAAAAAAGGTGTTATGCACACAACATATCAGCGCAATATGTATTTACATAACACATCATACTCATTGCAGGCTCTTAAAATATATGTCTGTCCCCAATGGACACTGAATGCAGCCGAATCTTGTCTGTTGCTGAACTTTTGGTTGGTCCCGTGATTTTCCCTCTACAGTATTCTTGTTTCCTACCTGCATAGACTCTAAATATCTGCTGAATTTGAGCCAGGTGTGAAAATTTCACATCTATGTTTTCTTAGGCGCAAGTAATGTTGGCACGTTGTTAATGAAAAAACCATAACATAAATTACTTCAGGAGATGATTTGTGTACGTACTGTATGATGCAGTGTATAATACCCAATTTTCTACACAGGAGACTGCAGTAATAATGCAGAACCTTTTTAACTGTTAATTTGTTGTAAATTACATCTCCTATGACCAGTGCCATGGCATGACATTATTGTGAAAATCCCTGTGGGGACAGTACCACTCATAAAGAATGGTACGACTGTATTGTCGAATTGTTTATCCTCAATGTCCAGCAGTTTTCCCAACCTTTTCTGCTGGACCTCTCGTAACTCGTATAACCCAGCATCCTGATTTTTACATGCAATTTTTAATTACCAAATTGTTCAACCAGGCACAATGCGTAGGTAAAGATGTGAATTTCTCCCTTAACTACTTTGCCTTGTTTTTTCCTTATATTTTTTTCCTTTATTTTGATTTTCTTTTCCCGGACTTCCTTGCGATACTTAAAAAGATGCTCCAGGGACTGGAAACAGGATAACATTCTTTTCATCCATAGAGTCGTACCATTCTTTATTAGTGGTACAGTACCTGTTTAAGCTTTATTCATTTATTGTGTATTACATATTGTTACATATATATGTAATAATGGCAACTCTTGTATATATACAAGACGAAACAGGTCCTAACTACTCTTGTCACCAGACTGGAAGAATAATTATTGTTGACATTTCAGAAAGTCATTGTTTGCATTGTTTCATCAGCAGTCATGTTCCTATGAAGGGGTTACAGTCAGGTTCCAGTGGCATGGTCTGTAACTAATATTGATTGTAGTGGTAAGGTGTGCAAGTTTGCAGAATAAGAAGCAAGAAAAATGACAAGTATATATGTCACGGAGAGCATGTCTTCTTCTGAGTGCTGTAAAATTTTTAGCGATTATTAGCATTATCCCAGTGGAGAACGTGTTCATACTTTTTCCACCTCCATTTGCCAAAAGTGTTGCGCTCCATGGAATTTTGATTATTTCTGCACGATAGCAGGGTTTTTTCCTTGCTCAAAAGCTATTGTCGACATATTCTGAAAGTAAATGTTAGTTCAGAGATAGTGCAATTAAATGCGAATTACAATTTTCATATATGGAGCATTTGCAATTTACCTTGGCCCTCTTTTCCGCGTAAGCCTGCATGTAAAAATTGAAGAAAAAAAGAAATATAATTGGCCCCAGTATGATTACCAAGTATTTTCCCACTAATGAACTGGGACAACCATTGAAGAATGTTTGCGCCTGATGTAATGTTCCGAAGACAAACTGAACCTGCGAAAAAAAGACAACGAAAAACCATTGTATTTTTAACAGAACAAACACTTGTGTTTTATGTTTACCTTACCATCTGCATGAGAGTTAAGTACCGCTTCCACCATAAGAAGTTCTTGTATCCTAGTGCAGCTATTAAGTAGTAGGTGTACATCACGACATGAATGAAGGAGTTTATTAAAACTAAAAAGGTCCAGTGCCCCACTGAAAACACAATATAAGTTAATCCTAATACATTGGTCCATCACTTTGAAGGAATTAATACATAGTTAAATATTCTCGCTCTTAACTTACCTCCAGCAAATCTCGCCATATACCAAACAAAGAATGGCATTGTTGCATGATGTGCAATGTGAAGATTTGTGACTTGTCCAAAATTTTTGAGCAAATTGAAGAACACCTGCATGGTTATTTAAAAAATCGTGATCAAAAATTCAACCTTGGGAAATGTCCAGACCCACCGTGTCCAGTAAATCCAAATATTTGGCAAAATAATACCACCCAATCGCTTGCACCATCTACAGAGAAAAGAAAGATGTAGAGTACATATTATTAAATCGCAATCTAGCTTAACTGCAATGTAATAAACTTCATGAAATATTGCACACTGTACACTTGGAAAAATCCAAATATCATCGGAAAATACATAATGCACATACCGTCAAATGGTGGGAGATTGTGCCACTTTTGGAGGTTTTCCTTGCAAGCAAACCAGAGTAATTGATATTATATCAGAACGAATATTTTACACAACATTGCTGCACATCTCACCTTTCAGATCATACGTGAAAATAATTTTTATGTACTAAGGGAGGGGAGATATAAATTCTTTTCTGTGCCACAATTTCACCTTCTCATCATATCTGGACATGGGGCCACGATGACCCACCCCACTGTGGGGGGGGGGGGGAGCTTCAATATCCCATTATTATAATTATTCAATTATTGAGCGAAATTGTTTATAAGAACTAAACAATGAGCACAATGGAATAAGACAACAATAATATATTGTTACAATAATGGGATGTCAATGGACCTTTGAGGCTTTCTAGTCCTTTGTGATTGACGATTTCCGACCATGGGTGTCCAATCTCAAATTTCTTCCCTAGGCAGCCCCTACACACCCTAGAGAAGTCTGTCCAGAATTACAGGAAACACCTTGTTGAATCAATACAGTTCTAATATAATAATAATCAGTGCAGGACGACTAAGGGACGTTAAGTGCAGGGCGTTAAGGGATTCAACCGTGCATTTGGTGAAAAAAGCATGAAATTTGGTAAGAATGTCCCTGAGAGCATACTCTTCAAATTCAGATATGGCGCCAAGGCCGTTTTCGCCCAGGTGGCCCGTAATTGCGGGTTGGCTACCTTGAAGCGAGTTAAAAGTCTTTTCTGAGCGTACTATGCCTCTCAGGCGGATATGTGCCAAACAAACGTTGTAGAGAAACATGCACTCTACAAAAAATTTCAAGTACCTTTTCCACGCACGGTCCGTATTTTCGTAGCTACAGCGACTTGAAAAAGACTTTTCACTCTCTGAAGGGTAGCCAACCCGCAATTACAGGCCTCCAGGGCGAAAACTGGCGTGCTGGCGCCATATCTGAATTTGAAGGGTATGCTCTCTGGGACATTTGTAGCAAATTTCATGCTTTTTTCACCAAATGCACGGTTGACCCATTATTAGTCCCTTAACGTCCGGACTAAGTGTTATATTCGAGAATAAATATAAATAATAATAAATCAGATACCTTCATAGCTTGCGGGCTCTGTGAATAATCTGAAGGCTGGCAAGTGAAGCTGTATCCATTGAACCAACCTCCTTGAATGCACTAGAAGAGGAGGAAGAAACATTCAAATCATGGTCATATCACCATCATCAGATATTCCCTGAATCCCATCAAACGGACACTGACCAAATAGACAATCCAGACGTTCAGAATCACTTGGAACGTATTGTACACTATTAGGACTTTTCTGAGCTGGAAAGGTTTCCTGCCAGTCATGAACCTCGGAAGGAGGTAACACACCAAATAAATGTAAACCAGCATGGATCCAAAGACAATAATGCCACTTTCCATCATCGGCAACGACTTGAAACGTAGGTCTGTAATGGAAAGTGAGCAATATACGTATTATTCACCAAGTAACTATACCAGGTCATACCAGCACTGCCCGAGTCCAGGCACTTTTCTACCTTCATTGTCGTAAAATGCATAGTGGTATTGTTGAATCACAAACGTGCCCAAATTAGTTCGATTGTTTATTTCTGGATGCTCCATTACGTCAAGGTCTGCGACTTGTGCGGATGACTCGTTCATGTAGAATAATGTAAATATTCTGGAGGCGCAAATCACTTTCTTCGGTGTTGACTGCTGTGTATACACCTGCATTAAGAAGCAGTGCCTTTAATATCTATGAAGCAGTACGTAGAATTACGGATACAACTGTTGGTCGCTGTGTCGTAATCATCATCATCATCATCATCATCATCATCATCATCATCATCATCATCATCTTTATCAATAAAATCAGTGTGGGTGCAAAATTGTACAAGTTTGCATTGCACTTGTTCTCATGAGCCGAGAAAATTATTTTCGTTGGCCTGTGACTTAGGCCTACTGTTAGTATAAGCTACACTGGTTAACGTGGTTTGATGGCCTGCACTGCTTAAGAAGATATTACGTGCTGATGCAATACATTAATACAGCTAAAATTTAATACGAAATTGCAAGGCAGAGAAGCCATTATCAAAATTCGATAAAAATATAGTTCCATTAAAAACTGCATAAACTGAGATGAGGTTTCTCTTGGGTGACAGCTAATTATCTATTAGAAGCAAATAACTCTGAGATGAACAAAATTGATTTACAAATAACTAGAAAAATCTACAATTTACAGAGTATCCTAACAACAATATTGAATAATAACAATAATATAAGATAATTGGGAAATTGTAAAACTTATTATTTTAATAATAATAATCTGAACCTGGCTGATCACTCTTGTAGGCCTACTTACCACTTAGCGACTGCAGTAGCCTAATAATACTCTTGCACTATTGCAGATGACAATAATAGTGCACATATGAGAGCCGTAACTGTGACTGAGGCTGCAACAGTGTAGTCGCATATAGGCGTCTCTCTTTTTCTCACATATTCTTTTCTCCTCCCGAAAGTTTTTGAGGAAGTAATTATTACACCATTCATCAATCGGATCTACTGTTGATTTCATAAGTCATGTTCAAGCAAAATAGACTATTTCGTAATTTTCTTTTCATGATGAAATGGCTACCTCCATATCGTTTATGGGAATTCGTATGTTACGGCATACCTATACTGAATTTTTATCTTGCCTCTTTTAGTATTTGACGTCATCTGAGCCAATAACGTTGTTACATCAGAATGTTAAAAAAGTCATAATTAATCCAGGTGATTTTTTATTGTGAAATGCAAGGCTGTGTTAGTGTCGCTTTTTCTATAGGACGTCATTCAGAAGCTTATCAACCAATCATGTATTTGTTGTTGAACTTTTTGCTTATTTCTTCAACCACAAAGCATTACGACACTCAAGATAAAGGCACCGTACTCTCTTCCGTTGTTGAGAAATACCTAATGGGACTTCTGTAATATAGTAGTTACATAACAATTAGTGAAAAATTCCCCTCAAAACTTCAAAAAAGAGCGAAAATTATGCACACCCGTCACACATATCCATATGCATTATTCTTCATTGATATGTTATTATTGTTGGTTCATTGTTTCCAACAATCAATGACAAGCAATAGCCGGTCGTAACGCAATTTAACCCCCTTCTGCTTTGCGTATTGATTGGTCACATACCCAACACTTCAGATTGCATTGATGTTTTTCAGCAAAATCGATGGAGTGTGTTTGTTAATCAAATAAGGCTATTTAGTGATAGAATCATGTCCAATTATTGTTTGAAGTGTGTACTGCTGACCTTAGAATTTGCGCTAATAATACCTATTTCATATGGCCACAAAATCATGTGATCGGTCAATTTTTTGTACGTTTTATTTTATTTTCTTCATCAACTTGGATGAAGGATGGGTAGACTGACCAATCAATATTAAGTTGGTGAATATCTTTGCAAAATAAGGTTAGTAAAGCACTGGAAGAGTTGGTACTTGGTAGCTATGACTGATGGGGTTGTTGCTCATACAATCAGAGAAGAATGATTCCTTCCTCTTGTTCTGATTGACAGGCCAAAAAAGGAGATGATGAACCCATTTGTGGGAGGGAGATTATTTTGGGGATGCCTGCTCAGGATTGTCGAGATGCAGAGCCAGAAAGGTAGGAGGACTGGACTATAAAATGTTTCATATCATTGCGAAGTGTCCCCCTAAAAGGGCTCTGCCCCAACAATGGGGTTACTTAAATAAAATAAAATAAAATAAAATATTACAAAGTAGTGTTTATAAAATTGTGATTGCGATGATTATTTGAACTTGTATTTCATTATCCCATGCTGGTGATTTGTCACTGTGTATTTTCTTACAAGGAATTTGATGGCACATATGATTTTGTATTCGGTATATGTTGATTTTTTTGCCACGTTACAGAATGAAAGCTGTGTTGACCAAACACACGTGTGTGTCCAGATTTGTTCCAGGGACACACCAGATATAAGACGAGATTGCAATGAGAAGGCTCAAAATTACCACCCCTTAAAAACCAGTAACAGAATTAGGATTTCTCAAATTTCTTTGCTACAATGTTTTAGTATCAGGATAATGAACATAAACCAAGAATATTATTCAATATTGGGCACACCATCTGGTACAAATCTGGCTGAACTGACATGGAATGACCCATATAAGAAACATCTAGAGAGGCAGCTACCTGATACAGCAAAACTGTATGAGCAACATTGCTAAATCAGAGGTATTATGGCAGAAAGTCAGCATGTTTGCAAAAATCTTGCTCACCTTAGTGTACAATATCATAACGAGGTTTTTCTGTGTTGTTTTACTTGTTCCATTATAATACTAACTTGTAAAATTAAATGCCGTCTGCAATATTATCTTGCACGCTTACAAAATGTTAATGAAGTTTTTCCCTCTGAGGAAAACAATCTGTATAATATCAGTCCTTGAAACAATTACAGTTTAAAGTCATTACTTTGTGTGTCTCATTGTGATTTTGAACGCTGACGTTTTTTGACAAAATATTTATGCAACTATTCAGTAAGTTTGACTGCAGCATCCAGCTGTAAACGTAACCTACTATATTACGCAGTTGATTGATTGTGGAAGAACCATCATACTTGCCTTTTTTTTCCACTTCCTGGGTTCGCATGTATTGACGTGGGTGATTTCTTTGTAGTATGTGCCAACATTCTTCGGAAACCACAAAATAATGATGATTGCGGCAGAAATGAATTATGTTGCTCTTGCCCAACATCCCATTGCAGTATACCACTTAAAATCATCAACTGATTTTTTTTTGTTATGCGATAATTCTGTTTGTGTAATAATTGGATTTGTTCTCCAGTTGCAGGTCAAGTGATACACCATATAAGTCAGGCACTTCAGATCATCATTTGCTTGTTGCAAACTCTCCGTATGTCTCAGCATCTCCAAGTTGTTGAAATCACTCAACAGTAAGTATGGCTGCAGAGTCATCTTCCAGAAACCTTAATTTCGCCATTAATTTTTGGTAATGTCTGTAGGAGCGCCATCATATTTGAAAGCTGGCTTATTTTTCATTTTATTTCACTTGGTCAATAAAATTTAATGTAAGTGTCATAATGTCATAATGCAAATGTTATTTTTATATTCTTTTAATAGATATGGGCTACAAAAGTGATGTTGGCGTGGCCAACAGTCCAAGCACTAATGGAACAGCTGGAGTAAAATCTGAGTAAGAGTAATTATAATTTTACTACTATTACTGGTACTACTAACACAAGAAATGCACTGATAATAAGAATATTGTATTGTACAGGCGCAGTCTATCAGGAGAAAAGCCCAAAGTGACCTTCACTGGAGTCCTGGATGAAACAGACACGGATGTAACCTCTGAGGTGTTGGAATATGTGGCGAAAGAAGAGGCGGAAAAGAATTACCCTGTTGAAATTGTGTGGGGGAATGTTTACAAATTTGTGGTTTTGCATATCTTCGCCTTTTGCGGATTGTATAATGTCGTGACAGGAAGGGTTTCAGGAAAGCATATCCTTGCAAGTAAGTATCTAGAACAACTATGGTGTCCTACTAACTTAATATTCATTGCAAGGTGCACTTTAAATAAAGTAATGGTGTAATGAGGAGTTTTAGAATCAAAGTTGTGAATCTTGCAATTGACAAATTGATTTCACTTCGCGAAACCCTCCCGCCCTTACATTACAAAAATTGTTAAGCTACACATAAATCAAATATTTGTTGATGTAGTAAACAATCCATATTCTTCCTACCCTCATCTTGGA
This sequence comes from Catajapyx aquilonaris, assembly GCA_000934665.2. Classification (NCBI taxonomy): domain Eukaryota; kingdom Metazoa; phylum Arthropoda; class Diplura; order Dicellurata; family Japygidae; genus Catajapyx; species Catajapyx aquilonaris. Next base: position 57,766 of record JYFJ02001718.1, read on the forward strand.
CCGTAGAGCTTGACAGTGTACCATCAACAATACCCCATGTTCATAATTATTACGCTTAAAAAGTGTATATGAATTTATTTTAATTAATAACAATGATATTCTCTGCGAAGTTGTCCTATACAGTTTCATGCTCAACTTTGGCATCGCTGGAGGAGCGCACAGACTATGGGCCCACAAGGCATACAAAGCGAAACGTGTACTTCAGATCTTCTTGCTCTATCTGCAGACCGCTGCCGGACAGGTAATGCAGGTCCAATGCAGGTGGGAATGTCAGCACACATGTCCCTTTTGTCTGAATCACCTTTCAGAACTCCCTGTACGATTGGGTTCGGGATCACCGTATGCACCACAAGTTCACCGAGACCAATGCAGACCCACACAGCATGAAGAGAGGCTTCTTCTTTGCTCACATGGGTTGGCTCATGTGCAAGAAGCATCCGGACCTCAAGGCGAAGGGAAAGATGATTGACATGAGCGACCTGGAGAAAGATCCGATTGTTATGTGGCAACACAGGTTTGTAGGAACCAGGCTTTAATTTTTAGAAATGATATTAATTAGTAATTATGTTTGGGTGCTTCGGTGCTACAATTTTATAGTACACTTTAAGGCAGCTACAGTCAGCAATTTATTATAATTCCATGATGTTCCAGCATTTCATTCATTTCATTTACAGGAACTATGTGATGCTCTTCTACATCATTGGTCTTGTGATTCCAGTACTAGTATTGAGGGTGCTCACCCATGAAACGTGGCTATACATTTTCACAGCAACACTAACGAGATATGCAGTGGGACTTCATATTACCTGGCTCATCAACAGCTATGCCCATGCTTTTGGAGACAGGCCGTATGACAAGTAAGTGGTCTAAGTGTGCATGTGCGACCAATTAAACACTCAACGCATCAGTTATGTGTCGAGTCGAATTTTGAACTCATTTCTACCCCTCCAGGGATGTACAGGCTACGAATTCGATATTCATGGGATACTTGGGAGTTGGAGAAGGCTTCCACAACTACCACCACGTGTTTCCATGGGATTACAGAGCAGCTGAACTTTACTTTTATAAAGGGTCCAATCTGACTGGTCTGATGATCGATGCTTTTGCTAAACTGGGTCTGGCATACGACCTGAAGACTGTGGATCAGAACATGATAAAGAACAGGGTTCTGAGAACTGGAGATGGAACTCACCACGTTTGGGGCTGGGGAGACAAGGACATTCCCAAACTCCATGTCGAGGCTACCATCACACTCAATGGGAAAGAAAGCCAAACCCACAAAAAGGATTGAGATTTAAAAAAAAAAAAATGCAGGATAGCAATATGACCAGGTTATTTACCAGCCTTTCATGACTCTCCTTGTTTCCTTTTAAATGTTGACGGTATTCAATATATATATTTTTTTGCATTTTTGTACGTTCACTCATTTGATATGATATCATGTCACATGTGCGTGAACGGATTAAAACAGATCAATAAATCTACTTGGTGATGGGCATGTTGATGCAATAAAAACTTGTCCATTACAATGTTTTTTTTCAATTCTCGGTGAAAATTTCAAGATGGCTAAATATATAAAGTTGCTTGTTGTGTAATTGAATGGCTTTGATTGGAAAGATTACAGTCACATGAGATATTTAACCAAATATGACTTGGAAATAGGGCAGTTTTTAAAGCGGGATTCAGTGATGAGCTTTCTGGTACTTGTGAAATGTCTTCTTTAATAATAATTAATCATTATCCTGTATATGCTGATCTATACAAATGGGAATATTGGCGGCAATATCAAATACACTTTGCTATGAAGTCATTATGATTTAATTTATAACAAATTTTTCTCGGGCATCAGAACTTATCCATCTGCTACAAGTACAGGACAAAACCAATTCCTGCTTGCATGACCTTGAGTAATTGTTCCATCGAATGAACCAAACTACATGAAAGTGTTATCCTTGCAAGCAAGTGAACTCCTTTATGTGGGATTGTACTTTTGCTATTGACACCTGAAAATAAGTTCAGAAATATATAAACTACATGCAATTTTCACTAGAATACTGGAAAATCTGCAATGTATAAGAGTACTTACGCTGCTATTTCTCCTTCCTTTGTAGGCTTGTGAGTAGAAATTATAAAAAAGCATCAGCAGGCTAGGTCCCAATGGGATGGTCAAAATTCTCGTAAATCTGGGATAGTTGCATTCGTTGAAGAACAATTGATATTCGTGAATAGCCAAGATAATGAACTGAGCCTGAAATTAAATAGTTTAATTATGGTAAATATGATCGCCGATTGTAGAAGACAACGTTGTCTTACCATTTGCATAATAGTCAGATACTTTTTCCACCACAAGTATTTCTGGTAGCCTAATGCAGCCAGCAAGTAATACATGTACATTACTACGTGGACAAAAGAGTTGCACAGAATCACCAATGTCCAGTGCCCACCTGTTAATGAAATTAATTGTACCACATGCAACACAGTCACAATATGCATGATAGTATTTTTGTCCAAGGAATATACTTACCACCTATAAATCTTATTGTATACCACACGAAAAATGGCATCAACATGTGATGAAACATGTGAAGAAAACTGACTTGCCTGTAACTCTTCCGCAGTACAAAGAATGCCTAGGGTGTGAAAAATATGTCAGAATGTAGTATACCGTGTCTTTTGAAATACAGATTTAAACCGTACCGTGTCCAACCAATCAACAAACTTGGCAAATAGGTACCACCAACATGCATCCAACATCTGAAAACAGGCGTAATTAGTTTAAGAACACTGTTCGACAAGGAAGCATTTGCTCGGGTTATGATGTGTGTTTCAATACAGAATATACAATACAGAAAATACTTATTGAAACACACATCATAACCCCTAGAAAATGTTTCCTTGTCGAACAGTGGAATTGATCATAAGTACAGATTCATAATGCAAGGGTCTGGCATACACAATTAAATATTGACCTTTTTCAAAACTACTTGACCCTGGTAAATAATGGTATAGCATGTACAGTTATTACCGCCATTGCTTTCGGATTCCTGGAGAAATCTCCTGGTTGGCACCTGAAACTGTATCCATTGAACCATCCTCCTCTGACACACTGCAAATGATCATTTTGTTCTGAACATGTTTAATCATCCTTTGGACTTCATGTTCTCACCAGGATTATAATCCATATGTTCAAGGCTACTTGAAATGCGTTGTAGGCCATGATGACTCTTTTCATCTGGAAAGGCTGTCGATCCACCATGAGCTTGGGAAGTGCATAACATGAGAGGAGCAAGTAGCCCAAGGTTGACCACACGATCAGGGAAGTGCTTCCCATCAAGGGCCACTCCATCATGCGAGGATCTGAAATGTACTGGCCATTGAAGCCTAATAGGTGTCAAAATAAACAATGTGATGCCTACATGGCAGAACACTTACCTCTATTTTTGTTTATGAGGAAATGGTACTGCCGAGTCATATATGGAACTAAAGAGGTAATATTCTCGCTTGTAATGTCACTCATGATGGCGAAGTTCATGACTGTTGAGATTTAAAAATTTATTAGATTTATATGAGCGTATTTGAGCGATCAATATTGAACATTTGTAACGTAAGTCAAGAAACACAATCATTTTTCCGTAGGTTTGAGTTATGTCGAAGTCCTGTAATATGTTGTCTCTGTATACTCAGCCATCACATTATGGACACAAGCACTGACCACACACTTGGACTACAACGTAAGTAAATACCACAGAAAAATAATGTTAATAACATGAAAATTCTCACTCTTCAAAATGGTAAAATTGTCGTTTTCATTAGATCAAGCTATGCAAACGACCCTTTTTCTTACCTTCTGAACTTCCAACAAAATGTTACCAACTGGACCCAGCTATAGGAGCAGTATTGCTCAGCACTGCTCTTGAGCATGATATACTTTGCTGAACTTATATAACTTATACGAAGCGTGAAAAATTCATACTTTTCTCGTGTTATTATAACTAATTTTTAGTGTAGTTGCAACATTATCCCAGGAATTATTTTACTAGGGTCTTTGCGGGTGTGATATGGGCGGGATTGGATGTTTCCTGAGAAAAGTACGTATTTAAAAAAAAAGTTTGCGAAATATGCACTGATAAAGTACACTCAATTGACATCATTTCCATTTGAGAAAATACCATGTGTGACGCAAGGATCAAACTAGTGACCTCAGAAGGGATACATTGTGGCCACCACGTCTTTCCTGGAATACCCTTGGTTTTGAACCTCGAATAGATATGGGCTTGGTATCATATACATGGGACACTCCTGGGAGTATTTTTTGTTGCTTCAGTAGTAAAGAGCATGTCACTGTACAGTGCAAAACGAAGAATATATTAGTAAGTTCGTATAGAGATACAGTAGTGTGCATTTGCAATGGGAACTGACTTACACATAACAGTAGGCCTACTGTTAAGAAGCAGTAGTAATAATATCCCTGAGACGAGCCTGTGTGAAAGTGACGCTGGAGTTAAGTGTCTGGCACGCAAACAACGAACAATATAATTATTATTTCGGTAGAAGGCTTGCATAATTATTATGATGGAAGTTTTCCAGTGTACGCGGAGTCAGAGGTTGGGAAAGGTTATGGGTAGGTTAAATAAAGGTTACAAATTTATGGCGCAGTAGGAACCGTAGGAATGTGCAATGATTTCTGCAAAGTGCAAATTTTCTAAACAGATCTGTTGGCCACTACATAAGATAATATGACTGGTATAAGCTACAATTTTGTAATTTCAGTATATATACACTGTATATCACAGTATTATTGTTCCAAAGTTTTCAGATGTAATGGAACCAAATAATATTATCAGTTTCTTGAGAATATATTTTCTCGATTACACAATCATGTTCATGATACCTTCAACAAGTAACACCGTATAAGATTATGCTGTAGCCCTATATATTACGCTACGCATAAAAATCTGTTTGTAAGTTTAGACCTAAATTGAAAGCTGTGTATCATTGCGGCTACGTCGAAATTTGCGATTTTTTTTTGGAAATGCCATTCAGTCGAGTGACACTTAGTTGGGCATGACATCATAATTTAAAATAAATATTTATGGAGAGAATATATGTACACATATTTCCGCACGTCCTCAATAACTTTTAGCAAATTGCATTTAATTGTTATAACTGATACGCAGCAGCTTAATAAGAAGAGGCTTAGTTAAAAATCGCTGAAACATTCACTTCAATTTTGAAACACTGCATAGCATGCGAAAGAACAATCGTATACAGGTGCAGACATGGCGTGAGAGGAAAATTCACTGTTATTAAATTACTGGCCGCAATTGCTCTTGAGCTCTTCAACATGAAATCATTTTAATTGAAATGTTGCGCGTAATTACGTGAATGGCGCCACTTGAAAGAATTTGTTGAAAGAGCTCTGTCTGGGTGTTGATAAATGGCGATTGTACTCTCATGACTTACTGTACATGAACAGACATCAGTTGCAGATTAAATATTTTTCGTTCACCTTCTTATACTTGGTACAATAATAAATTATGTAACTTATGCCTATTATTAAGTACACATGATAATGGTTTTGAATAGAATCTTTCTGGGGCTATAATATAGCATTAAATATCAGTCCCGAAAAATGTAAAATAATAATTGCATCATTGTGCAACAAGTTTCTCGGAAGAAAGTTTGGATACGGCTTAAAGGAATGACATTGGACTAGGACAAGTGTTATTAATATTTCGTACTGAAAAGTATTTTTGCATCTCAGCAGTTCACGCAGGAGAAGATATTAAGTTATATCAAGAGCTATGATAGACCTCTATACCATTTTAAGAGCTTAATTCCGGGTTCCTATTGTTGTCCTTCGAACACTTAAATATGCAATTATTTTCTCAGACTGGAAGTGACCTTCTTTAAAACATGTCAATTAATTATGACCTCAGCTTTAAATGACGCAGCACTTTGGAATAATTGTTTTTTTTTGTCTGTGTGTATGTATGTGTGTGTGTGTGTTTGTGTGGACTGGCGAATTTTTCTGTGAAACATACAATATCCAATAAAAGTATTTTGGGATGCGAATTATACAGTATACGGTTTATTATAGATAATTGCATTAAAATATATGTCCATGTAATGACTAAGGCTGTCACGTCTAAAAATGGAAACAGGCTACTACTTATGATGGAAAATTGATTTCATGATTGACTTTGTCAACTGTATTGTATAGTCAACGCCTCCGAGGATGTTGAACCGTTTCAGCTGCATTCTGTCTGGCCAGTAGTATCTTCATGTGCCTCATTATGTGCGCAAACAAGCCATCTTTTTCCCATATAGATATACCATTTTAGAGATTCCGATATCCTGAAAAAATGAGTCAGTGTCATCGTAAAGATAAAATACTATATTCTTGTATCAAAGTGCAATTATGTCTAAGTTATTTTCCAAGGAAAAAAAGGAGTAGTGACTTTCATCCAAACACGTTGAATATAATTATTTACCTTGCTGCTTTTTCGCTTGTAGGACTCTCTATAAAAATTGTAGAAGAGTGATAGGATGGTTACCCCCAACGGTAGGGCCAAAATTCTCGTAAATTTGGGATAATTGCATTCGATGAAATACAACTGGAATTCATGGACCATCAATAATATGAACTGACCCTGTAGAGAGAAAAAAAAGTAGTGAGTAAATAACATAAGACTGTTAGGGCAATAAATAAATTGGAGATATTTTTTTTTAAAAAAAGGGCATCCGTCCGAGAAGTCATTTAAGGAAAAGTAAAATAACTGCCCATTACGTTATTTAGGTCAGAAAAGTTTTGAGAGACATTCCTTAGTTTTCACAAAATTATTTGGATTGTCTATGAATAAATTTTGAGAATAAAATATTAAGCTTACATTATAATTTGATGAAATTTAATAAAATTGGAAGGTATATTATTCTGAATTATGTTATTGAATTATTATTTTAAAGTAACATTCAATCGATAATGTTGGGTTCTCTTCCACGTGGAATAAGAGTGAAAATAGGCTTAAAATAATTATTCAGGTGCAATACTGAGTCACAAATTACGTCACCATTTGCAGTGCAGTCAGGTACTTTTTCCACCACAAATATTTGTGGTAGCCCAGTCCAGCCAGTAAGTAGTAAGTGTACATGAGGATGTGAATGAAGGAGTTGCATATGATCAGTAGTGTCCAATGTCCACCTGAAAAAGTAAATGCCGATAAATTCGCATTAGATTGAAGATAAGTACAGTTATCTAGTACAGCAGACAGCATATGACTTTACCTCCGATGAATCTGACGACATACCACGCCCAAAATGGCGTAGATATATGGTGGTACACATGCAGGAAGCTGACTTGCCCATAGCTCTTTCTCAGCACAAAAAATACCTAATCATCAGATATGTCCATATTAGAGCTCACTCATTACGATGTACGTCGTAGAAACTGTTGCGCAATGAACTCGAGTCCTTACCGTGTCTAGCCAATCCACATATTTGGCGAGGAGGTACCACCAGCATGCATACACCATCTGTAAGAAGAGTTACTTGAAGTACTGTATAATAAGCTACTGCCCAAGTTGAAGGTCCCATCAGTGGGAACGAAGAAACGTTGATTGATTTTGTCTCATTGCCACATTGTGTATAAATAGTGTGATAATATGAACAGCATTTCCACCTACCCTCATCGCCTTCGGATTCCTGGAGAAATCACTTGGTTGGCACATGAAACTGTAACCGTTGAACCATCCTCCTTGGACACACTGCAAATCAGATCAGAAATCATGGCTCAAACTGACAACACCCCCAAAAAATGTGCTAACCAGAGCAACAATCCAGGAATTCAACAGCACTTGAAACGCGTTGTAGACCATCAGCGTCTTCTGAAGTTTCATAGGTTGCTTCTTGGTCATGTATCTCGGTAGGGCAAAGCACACTGCAAACAGGTAAACCATGGCTGGTCCCAAGATGACAAAGGCACTTGCCATCAAAGGCAGCTCCAAGAAGCGAGGATCTAAAATGATTTCAAAATCAAGTCAGTAAATGACCAAATTACATAGAGGCATATTTCCTCCGCGAAAACCAGTTTCACCAATATGCAATGTGACAATATTTGATTTCAGACATAATATTATGTTAGATTCTTTTAGTGCTGTCAGACTTATACAATAGTTTAAAATACGCACAGTACCTTCATTGTCGTATAAGATGTAGTCATATTGCTTTATGACAAACGGAACCAATGTTGTCTCATTACTCGCTGCTGTCATGTACTCCATTATTATGACTCAAACTGCACCGTATCTTTCTAGGTACTGAACCAGAGGCAAAGAAGTGTCTGGATAAAAAAGAAAACTGTAATACCCTGAAAAAATGTTGCAAGGTAGAATCTATTATAAACGTTCGAGTACATCTTGAGTAGTAAATTATACAATTAACGGCTGACGTAAAATGAAATGGCACCTCTTTTTTCGGAATGCGTTTTTATTGTGGGCGGAGTTGGTATGTGTACAAAGCTAATATGGGTGTGTTATGCGGTATGTGATCGTGACTTTATTTGTGGGAATTTTTAAGCCAAAATTGCATTCCTGGCTGTGAGATGAGAGATGAAAAAAAATGCAATATAAAGAGGAAGTACAAAATTTTAGAGTAGATGAACGCTGAGAAGGCCGTCCTTGCTTAACCTGATGATGCAATTAGCGCTATGATTGGTGATATGGGAATTATTCTTTTCAGAGAACAATAATAATTATTTTAAGCAGTTGCTTCGGAACGTTTCCTCATATCAATACAGGTAAGTATTAACTGCTAATCTTAGGCCAATCATTCATCAATAGAGTGAACAGTGAAGGGCTCTAATTTTACGATATGTGCAATATACACAATATCAGAAACTTCTCTTGGAATTACTAAGACTAGATGGGAATATTATTACATTATTTTGTAGAACTGTAAGCTCTAAAATGGCATGCAGAAACACTGCAACTGTGATTTTTTTTTCTTTAAAAACATGACGTAAATTCGGACATGCAAAACCTACGTCAAAGGCTGATGGAAAGATTCATGATTCACTGTTGAAGTTCCGGGTATTGCAGACTTGCGAAAAAATTTGCTCTTGACCAGTAACTTAGTGTTTTTGCTAACTTATTTCATTGATATCATTTATTAGGAAACTCCATTTCAAATACTTACAGCTTTTAATTTTTAAAAAAACATTTGCCATCATATTTTGCTGTAACATTTTCATTCATGGCTGTATCAGCGAATGTTACGTGAATGGACCGAATTATTGCCATAGTGCGCAATTGGTATTCATTAATTAAATCGCTCTAATTGGGGAATGTCGTTGTAATTAAACTATTCCCATCAATACCGGGCGTGTAACAGGGCGAACGTTAGTCAAAAAGAGAGACAGGGAAGACAACTTTCCATACGCGGGATATACCGTACAGTACCATCTCTTCATAAAATAATAACATATTTAACACTGTATCGTCAACAATATATTATTACAAAGGTATAATACTCGTATTGAGGACGCATCTTGTACAGTACAGTTATACCTCATACATTCGGTATAAAACTTACAGATGTCATTATCTTGAAGCAATAATTATATTATAAGCTCTTATACTGTGTAGGATTTTAACAGAGATTTTAACAGATCCTTGAAGGGGTATTCCCATCAACAAAGTTTTCGTGCATTTACAGTTGTTCGTGCAGGTGTGGTGAAATTGCAACATGCAGAAACACGTCAGAATAATGATGTAGTGTCACGGAAAGCTTAAAATGATTAGTTTAAAATGATTAGTTATTCTCATTTAGCAAATCCTACTGTTGCTAAACTCGTGTTTTTTTCGCAATACATCTCATCCCATCCATTAGAGGTCTACATAATATTTTTGATAACTTGACCCATATGTTATGATCTTCACGTTTGTAGACAAACAAACTTTCTTCCCTGTTGATAAGCCATTTCCACCGCTGTCATTTTCTGAAAATGGTCGGCATTAGTTCCATTAAAACGTCCTAATAATTTAACACATTTTCACTATTACCTTTAAATCTTTTTCCAAGTATGCCTTCATGTAGAAATTGACAAATAGGATAATTATTGATGGCCCCAAGGGAAGTGTCAAAAATTTTGTCAACTGCGCAGCGGAGCATTCATTGAAAAACGCCTGCAGCTGATGCATTATTATGACGACGAACTGAATCTGAACAAAACGACATTTTTGTATCAATTGTATGTAGTCTCAGCTATAAAATAGTGCATACTGAGCACAATGTAAGTTTGTTACCATCTGCATGAGCGTTAAGTATTTCTTCCACCAGAGGAAATTCTTGTATCCCAGAGCAGCTAACAGGTAATAAGTGTACATCAGTACATGAATGAAGGAGTTGCATAAAATGACGAAGGTCCAGTGTCCTCCTGGAAGTTCAATCAACTATTTACATAACTTGGTCCATTATTGTCGAACCAAGTTCATTATATTTGTCAGCTTACCTCCCGTGAACCTGCAGATATACCACAACCAAAATGGCATCGATATGTGATGATAAAGGTGAAGAAAGCTGACTTGTCGGAAACTCTTTCGTAATACGAAGAATACCTGCAGACTGCAAATGTCAGTGCCAAAATATTTAGCTCTAGTTTTTTCATACCCACCGTATCAAGGAAATCCAAATATTTGGAGATAAAATACCACCAAACAGCTTCCACCATCTGCAGGCAAAGGGAGTAAATTTAAGTATGAAAAAATTTGAACGGTCATTATCACGAGTCAATCTGGTTTGTAAATAGCACATCACCATCAATGCTTTAGAGCTTCCTGAGAAGTCTCCAGGCTGGCACGTGAAGCTGTAGCCGTTGAACCAACCTCCTTGGACACACTGTACACGAAAAAAAAACCGTGTCACCACATCATGCTGCTAGAGCATTCAAAAACATGGACTGACCAGGTAAATAATCCACACGTTAAGAATCACTTGAAACTGGTTGTAGACCATAAGCACTACTCGGAGCTTGAAGGGTTTCCGCCCCATCATGAACTTCGGAAGAATGTAACACACCAGAAAAAAATACGTCACTAACGATCCAACAATAAGGGTCACACTTCCCATCATCGGCAGCTTTGTGTAACGAGGGTCTGTAATGAAGAAAAAAAATTGCGACATAACAACCACGCACCATTACATGAAATTAAACTGTTGCATTATTCCAGTACTTTGGATTGCACTCACCTTCATTCGCATAGAGCAGATAATTGTACTGCTGAATAACGTAACTGACCAAATTGGTAGAATTTTCTGTTTCCATTACTTCCATCGTGTGGCTGGTTGCTTCTTACACAGGTGTACGAGCACTAATGGGCCACTAAAAGGCATGCCCACTTCCGCTTTGCCCTAAAGAGTCAGTCACGAAAAAGGCAATACGTGTATAGAGAGGGTCATGGTATCAGATTCTCCAGACATGCATGATCCCAGTGGCGTTATTTTGCCAAAGAGCAATTGCACTCAGTGGGAAAATGTGTCGTAATTTATCATTTTTGAGGGAATCTTTTCCCAAACCTTGAGCTTGATTGCACGAACTTGACGCGCAAATAAGGTTGTGTAATGCAGGGCAGCGTAAAGTCCACGATTTCTAAGAATGAAGAGATAATACGATGCCACTACTGTGATATCCCTTTTAATGAACTGATAGTTTCATTGTTGATATTGTTGACAGTGATGATGTTAATAAAATTCATTATCTTTTCCACAGAAGCTGCATGGATCTGGTCTATGGACTCTCATTATGCACTCGATGGGCTCGCCTGAGAGAAAATAATTATTAGTCAGTTTGCATTCAAAGGTACATATGGAAAGGTCTTGGCAAAAATAGCTTTCCATAATATGCAAAAATGAGTGTAGGTCGTTTTATTTTCTCGAGTCCAGATTATTCCCTGCTGCTGGCACTCGAAATGTGATTTGTATGCAGATCCTTGTGTATGCATTTCCCTACTATGTGCTTGCCTCTCAGATTGATAAATTTCCAGTACTATTAGTCATTGAACAAAAATCTAGTTACCTGCCTTTTCCATCACATCGATAATGTCTCAAATGGTTAACAGTTTGTGACTGATTACCGTGATTGGTATAGCTCTTTATTTGTGTGATTGTGACATGTCAATTACATTTTTCGATATACCATTGCAATATAATTATGAAATCATGGGTCTGGTTGATTTTCTGACTCAAAAATAGGACTTCGTTTGGTGATTGGTCTTATATAATTATAGGGTTGTCATTTCTCAATAATAATGGCATGCAGCTACAAAAAAAACAATATTTTCTGAAAAGCTCCTGGGTATTTCAAACCCTCGTTTATTTAAATCGCCGGAAGTAAATTATATGTCCTTTTAAATCCACTTTTAATAATTAGATAATGGAATCATGTTTAAAAGAAATATACCAAGCCTTTAAAAATGGACTTTAGTCAAAATGAATTAGTAGCACCGATATTTTACATATTATGCTTTCTTGAAATGAGAAGGAACAACCATAGCTATGATGTTTTATAATCCTGCAGTGGAACTACTACTTCCAAGAGGTGGGTATCTACTGGTGGCTGGTAGGCGAATGGTTAGCGTCGCCTCTTGCTGGTTCTAAGGACCCACGTTCGATCCCGGAGAGTCGCGACATTTTTTTCTTCTCTCTCCATTAAATGTGTGGGATAGAAGTTGCAAATGTAATAAAAATACCGCCTGTCCTGGGAAGGGGGTGGAGAGGGGGAAACCAGGAGACACTTGAAAGAGACATGAAGGTATAGAGGCCAACCCTACACGAAATTTTGCCTATCTAAAATGGCGTCGACGATCTGCGCATCTCCACCCACAGCGGAAGAGGGCGGGGATTTATTATTTTATTAATCCATAGAGCAATGCTACGAAACAGTGATGCCGAAGGTCCGTCCTGATGACCACAAGGAGGTCACCACTCGCCTACGTCACATTCACACTGATACCAGCCAACAGGGACTGCTACATTTGGCTAGGGGCATCATAGAGAGATTATACTGTATATCCATGTACTGTGCTCTGTACAGTCTCATTACGAAAGCTCCGACAGATGGAGACTGAGGTAGTAGGGCCTGCCTCTGACCAAAAACCTAACATTAGGGCCTTTCAGGTCAAAGGTCAGCCTGCAACAAACCATTGAAAATGACCTTAAAATTGTGCCGAATCATTTGCATATGCTGGTTATTTTATTGGACCTATAGTTAAATTTCTGGGAGCTAATAATTGTGGGGGTGATAGGTTTGAGAATGGAACTCCCTGGTAT
>KZ538427.1:0-18940 GCA_000934665.2 Catajapyx aquilonaris
ATTCCTAAGGAGATCGGACTGTTTTAAATGCCTTTTATATGCAAAAATGAGGCCTTGGGGGTCAGTTGCCCCCCACCGCACTAACTAAGAGTTAATATCACTCTTCATCAAACCGTAAAAGGGGAAAAAGAACTCAGGCCCTGGGGCAAGGCAATGGCTCAAAAACTCCGTCGTCAAAGGGTTAATATCCATCATAATCTCAAAAGAGGATATTGAAATTAAATAAAACAAGTGAGCCGGAATATTCATGTCAACCTAGTGCTACAAATTATAATAATGGCAACAAATATTTCTAAGCACTGTATTTCCTCAAAAATATTAGTTGCTTCCGAATATAAGTAGTCAAATGTTAGCTTTGGCAGAATGCTTTGTACTTGATTCTAAGATGCACACTGTTTTTCCCATATTTTTTAAAGACAAAATGACTCAAGTAAATATAGTCTTTTCCCTCGTGATTTGCACCAAGAATGTCCAACATGTATGCATAAAAATGGAATGTTTGGTTAAGGTAGGCTACATGAAGTAGTTTGCATGCTGTAGCAATTTTCCTAAACAGCATCATTTCTCAAAATGTACTTGGGTTGTGATGCCCCTCTTGCACCAACCCCTTCAATAAAACTTGTATTGCAATTACTAAATCACCATGACACCACAAGAAAAGTCAAGGTATCATATTAATTAATCCACCCAAATCATGTTTTCTGTTATCTTATATAACTTGTCAGGCAGTTTTCACACAAGGCCACCATGGCTGTGCCACCACATATTTGGTCATGCTTCTCTGGACACGCGATGCAGATTTGTGCGCCACCTGCCCCTTCCTTCAAAAATGTACACTTACATCACTTATAAAAGTTACCATATTCATTTTGTTCTGCAGTGGAGGCATCTTCTTTGTCCAAAAAGAGGCCACCAATTCCTCCCAGCACTTCTTCAAATCCCTTCTCGAATAATTATCAGAGCTCATATTCCACAGGGCAGGCCTCGAATGAACTTTGAATATCAGCATGTCTGTGTTGAAATCAGCCATTGCCAACCAAAAACTACCCTTCCCAACAGAGAAATGCATGTCTGGCTGCACAGGAGGTCGCGTCTCATGTGAAAGGCTTCATATGACTCAATGCAAACACGTGGCAATGCGGCCGATCTGGTCATGCCAGAAATCGCCTGGCTACCACCAGTATTTCTGGTCACATCAAGTACCGGGTATGCAGCCACCACCACGTGTGAAAGGCTACACTTGCAGCAATGCAAAGACATGGCCATGTTGGCCTGTGTGAAAGAGGCCTTATACTTCAACATGTACAAATAAGTTACAAGTACTGACTAGGGCCCTGGATTCTGCACACATCATACACACTCTACTACTTGAGAGAGAAACGGTAAGGCTGACCTGGTCATGAATGCCCTACAGCAGGGCTATTCAATTGGCGGACGGTGGTCTGAATCCGGACCGTGAAGCAATTTTGTCCGAACTGCGACGATATACAGTTTGAAATAGTATTAGAAATACCGAAGCAGCAGTGGTGGAGTGGATATGGTGTCCGACTGCTAATCGGGAGGTCCTGGGCTCGAGTCCCGGAGGCCGGCGGTCCTGACCTAGGTTTTCTGTGGTTTTCCAAGGTCGCCCCAGGAAAATTACGGGATCGTACTGTAAAATAGGCCACAGCCGCTCCCCTCCTTTCCCTGCCCTCGAGGAGGTGCGGTGTCGGTGGGGTGCTTCTGGCCCGCGCCTAGTGGGGTGTCTCAGCTTGGCCCCCTGAGGGACTGCACACGGCCCCCACCACAAGACAATGCACTGCACCACTGTCCCTCCGTCTTATCCCTTCCCTGTCCCCCGCACCGGAGAGAACGAAAAAGCATAGAAAACGGAGGTGATCTCCCCCCCTGCATTGACCACTAGGTCTCAAAGGGGTACCAAAAATAAAAATAAAAATAAATAAATAAATAAATCACATTAGAAATTACTAATTCATGATTTTTTGGAAAAAGTGCTACCAATTTCTTGAAATACGCACCCATTCAAATCTCCCACATTCACCAACGCTCGTGTGACCTTGAACNAAAAAAAAAAAAAATCGCCCGCAGCCCTTTACGGCTTGTTCACCCTGTGCTTATGAAATGGGCCCCCCTCCGAAATATTTTCTAATATCTTAAGCACGCCAGTGCACATCACATTTCACCCTCTACTGCTCTATAATTCACAATCTATAATGAACTTTTTTTTGTAACTTTCCTCTTTGCATGCCATATGTGTGGTTTTCCAACTGGAATCTGAATTGTTATGCTACTGACCTGTCCATGATATTTGCAATAGTCAGCTGCATACGCATCCCTGGTGATTGACGGATTGGACACCTTGACTTGCAGTGTGGAAGTAAGGACACAGTTGCGGGTGGCCAGGTCCTTGTGGATGAACCGGTGGTTAGAAAGGTACTCCATGGCTAAGGCCACCTGGCTAGCCATCTGGATCACTTGGCCAGAATTCAGGCGTGGGGGGCGAGGACTGCCTGAGCTGTGGCGTGGATTATCTTTGCACGTGGCCAGCAGAAACTGCTTCAAATCTCCCTGAATAAAAGAAGGAAGCGATAACATGAGTGGCATGTTCTTACATTGCATACTTCTGCATATGGTAGAACTAGCTGAAACCCAATCCCTCCAGGGGTTACAAAACTAGCTCCTACCAGCAGAATCTGGCAATGCCTGCCTGCAAGGGGCAGAACCCAGCTATTCAATTAGGACCAAGGGACTGTGTGACAATTAAAATATTTTAATGACTAACGATTGTCCTGCTGAGTTACCCAAGGGAAGCCCCTCAATGCTAAAATTGAAAGGTATTGTTAGTAAGGTTTTGAAAGAGAATGCAGAAATTGGCAACAGATGTATCCATGTCACTGTCACTTTTTGTCAAATTATTAAAAAATATTGCAAGAAAAGTGGAAAATCCACACAGAAACTGTGCTACCTTGCAGGAGAAAGATCTTCTTTTTCTCCAAAAGCTGCTGGTACAGTACCAGTACGCCATAATTATGTATGACCCGTCCTAACCCAGTAACATGTTTGAAGTTATTACAATAATGTCTAGAAACATTCACACTAGCATATGAAGAAAATACCAAGAAAACCCAAGCAAGCACACAGGGAGAACCCATGAAAACTATTTCCACATTAGAAACGTGCCTGATCTGGGAATCAATGCAGGACCTCGGAGGGGTGGGGCAAGAGCAGTACATTTAGGGAGGTAATCATTATGTTTTTTCTGTTCTTCTAACACTACTACATCATTTTTTGCCACACAATTCTGGAGAAGGTATGTGTATTATAATGTATAAATTATAACTCACCCAGTCTGTATATTCCATCAACATGTAGTTTGGCTCGGCATCCCTGCACAGCCCCAGAAGACGAGTAATGTTCTCATGGTGCAGTTTGTTGTACATGTCCATTTCTCTCTTGAACTCAAAAAGGGCATTTTCCTCCTTGTTCTGCAGAGACTTGACCATTACCATAGTCTCTGCCTCACCTTCCCTAAGTCCTCTTGCTTTGGCCAAAAATACTTCTCCCATCTCCCCCTTTCCTAGCAACATCACTGTCTGCAAATCTCCACGGGAGAAAAGCAGCTTGTCATAGCTGGACCTGGAGCGCTTGGAATTGTGAGAATGTGATCCAGAGCTATGTGAGTGGGTTGTATCATCACTTTTCACACTGTCCTTGTAGTCTTTAAAAGGTGGGGCTGCAGAGCCTGTATTGTTGTCCTTCAGCTCCGTGTTCTCATGCTGAGCCTCTCCATTTTCTGCCTTGTTCACTGCCGGGAAATTGCAGTTTTAAATGGCATGCAGCAGTTATAAAAGTTTCACTCTGATATGGTCATAATGTAGAGTGGCACCAATTTTGGGAATGCTAAGATATTACATGTGCAAATTTAAAAAATGCTGATCAAAGAGGTACAATAAAGTTATCACATTCCAGTTACTAATGTACTTCGTGCTTCATTCCATTGCATAAATGGGGCATCTAATGCAAAAACTTTGGCTCTTCAGTGCAGAAGAATCTGAACTGAGAGACCACCAGCAATCTTTGGCAAAAGTAACCTTTTTTTCAGCAAGTTGTGAACCTGAGACAAGCAATGAGAGAAAATTGCGTTAAAAGTGCAGGTCCATTTGTTATCAACACACATTATTACTCGTTGTAATTCACAAGTTTTTTTCTATTGGACATTTTTTGAGGCTCTCACTTTTATAATGTGGCCACAAACTGAAAATGTGAAATGTCTGTATGCTTCAGTAGATCCCTGCTATTTTGCAACATTTTTCCTTCGCACAGTAAAGATGCAGAATCACAAGACAACACCAACTTACACAAAGTGCTTGTACCTTCAGTTCCTCCACTCTGTAGATATGCTTGCTTCCGACGTAGCTGGCGATAACGGCACCAGACCATAAGACCAATCACCAGCACCATGTAGCCTGCAGCAGCACTCAAAGTGATTGTCACTGTCTTGGTCATCATGCTAGAGTCATGCATTGCCTCTTCAATTCCATCCTCAGGTCTGTAATTTTCAGCACCTGAAGAAAAGTGAGTAATCGCAAAAATATTATTTTATTATTTTATTATATTATTATTATTATTTTACCCCGTGATAGAGCCAGTGGCTCTCTTAGGGGGGAAGGGGGAGGTTCCCTAGGGAGGGCGCTGTAATTTTTGAGTCATTCCTGACTTGTGAAATACACCAGGCCTTTTCTCCTGGCCCCGGGCAGATAGGGAGTGCAATTCTGCCCCGGCATGTCGGGTGAAAAGCGGAAAAAGACCCGGCCAAGCAGAGGTGACGGGGACGGGATTTGAACCCCGGCCTCCCGCTTGGCTGGCCAATGGCGTAACCGCTAGACCACCATGCCGCCCTCAAAAATATTATTAATCCTCCAGAATTTCTGACTTCTCCAGCAACTTTTTAAAATATGTGGTATGGCTCACTAGGTACCGTAATTATTATGCTTCTTGCTTTGTTGGTTTTGGCGATTTGGATAAAGCCAGAATTGTCAGCAGGCTGTCTATTTTTAAACAAGAATATTCAAGATATGGGTTATGTTGAGTGCAGTCCTGGTAGGGTCATGTGAGCCATATTACATGAGCATATCTGATGACAGGTTATGTCATTCTTATATTATATTATTTTGGATTTCACGATCAGTTTTATTGCAAGGAATGTCTGTCATATTTAGCTCATAATTGCGGTTTTCTGGCATCTCATTCTTCATGGCTACCTAGCTCTTACAGAGAAAGGTCAGGATGAATGATGATAAATGATCATATTGTACAACTTTTAATATTACTGAATAAGAATCTTGTCAGGGTTATAAAGTGACAGAAAAATTAACAATTGTGTTCTATTTAAAGAATGAGCCATGCTTGCTCCTACTTGTCAAAAAAAAATAGGCAGTAAAACTGCAGAAAACTATTCTTCCTCTGGGTGAGATTAAAAGTAAGAAACAAGTCCATAGGTGGGGCTTGGTTCGTGTCATAGGGATGTGTGATAATTAAATTTAATTCAAAACATTCGTGCTTTGGGGCTGGGAAGAATGGGGCTGGCCAGAGCACTAACCGCATGGTGGCGTTAGTGGGCAATTGTGTGTAGCATTCTATCGATCATGAACTATTGCATGTAAAAGATGTGCTCTACGAGGTTTTTGTTTGATTTTTTATTGGACTCGGGTGTGAGTGTGGGTAACACTTTATAGTGGTAATAGAGGCGGGATAGTACGTGTGTGGAAGTGCGAAGGCGGCGGTCGAGCTCAGAGTCCCGCAAAAGCTCCAAAAAAATAAGGAAGAAACCACCGATAGGGCGCCAATTTCGCCCGACCCTGACACGAGCGATGCCCCACACGTGCGCGGTGCCAGGATGCACCAACACAAACACAACCACCGGGCATTCCTTTCCAAAAGATCCGGCATTAAACCTGAAGTGGAGGGTGGCAATTCGGAGGAAGGAGGAAGGAGAGGAGGTGACGGCAAGAAGCACGGAGTGCAAGAAGCATGGGATACACGATACCCATGCACGATACCCGCACGATACTATCTGGCTAATCTGGCTCTAAAGTGAAGCCAAATCACTTAGTCGAAGGCAATAGCGGCTACTTAGAAGTCTTGCCTACATTGCAAGGGTATTGCGGTTTCCCATAACATTTGGGAAGATTACGGTGTGATGTTGCTGTTAATCCGTGATTCCGTCGTGAATTTCATCTGTAAGGCTAATTATTCCTGGAACATGTCAGTATAACGTTATACAGTAGCCGTTATTGGTCGCGGTCAGAGTCGCGCTCACGAATAGCTCTACGAGCCCTCCCTAAAATAGCAAATAACGCACAATTGCCCACTAGCGCCAACTGGTGATGTAGTTTGCGCCTGGCCAGCCCCATTAGGCAGATATCGCTTTTATGTACTGCTCCGACTCTCATACTCTGCCTAATTCTTCCCAGCCCCAAAGCACGAATGTTTTGAATTAAATTTAATTATCACACATCCCTATGACACGAACCAAGCCCCACCTATGGACTTGTTTCTTACTTTTAATCTCACCCAGAGGAAGAATAGTTTTCTGCAGTTTTACTGCCTATTTTTATTTAATTATTTTCATCATCAGAATATAGTGAAAACCTGCTGATGCCCCCCCCCCCTTTCGTCCTAAAATGTTTCCCCCCTTCAACCTCCTGTGGGGGGAAGGGAGCTCCAGACTGGGACCCCCCCTCCCAAGTATATCCGGTCTCGGTACAGAAAGGCAGCGAGAGCCACCAAACTGACACTTTCTAAATCGCCTTGTAGCTCAAAAAGTAAAGGTTTTTCTCAAAAAAAGGTAGGCAGGAGGGCACCCCCAGGGAACATTGCGGTTCTAATGAAGCATTGTATGACCCTCTACGACGCACCGTTTAGGCTGTACCCTGGTCTAAGTAACAACACTTTTTTGAACTTTGACCCCGGCTAATGACCCCGGTAATGGCCCTAGTAGTTGTTTATCCAGCTAAAGTTTGAAACTGGAGTGAGCGGAGTGTAAATCTTGTTTCCGATTTTAAATCGATTAACCCGATCGCGAGTTATGAAGTTGGGAAATTTGCATTGGGCTCGACCCGATAACCTACTATTTGTTTTTTGGCGGGCCGGGCGCCGCTTCGCGGCGCAACCGGCAGGGAGGAAGAATAGAATTAGATATTTTTAATTAATTCATTAATTCCTTCATGGCATATCCCCCAGTGTGGGGTAACCATCTCATAAGATCAATACATATAAATCTTCTGGTGACTGGTCAGGTACACACGGAGAGAATCAGTATCATATAACTGAGGTTTTTCCTATATCCTAATACACAGGCCATATATGGAAGTATGCCAGGGCCAACCTTTTGAGTTAGCTATAACCGAGGGTTGCTTTAGCCAAGGCTCTCATATGCAGAGGCAACTGTATTTAGCTGCATGTCCACTTACTTTTGACAACAAGCCTCACTTCTTCCCTTTTAAATCCTCCACTATTTCCAGCAGTGCAGCCATACTTCCCATTGTCATCCATGTGAACTTCAGTCACAAACAATGATCCATTTTCCATGACTATGAACCTGCCAAATGAAAAGCATTAATTAGGGGAAAAGATTTTATGTTGCATTTCACATACCTTCGCTTATCAAATCCATTGAGAACACTGTTCTTATCCCATTGAATAGTTGGCTGAGGATCACCATAAGCTTTGCAGTCAATCATAATAGAGTAACCTTCATACGCTTCAGTTGGATTCTTTGGCCTTACATTGAACTTGGGTGCCACTGAAAATTTTTATCTGTCAATTCTTAGATCTCACTCTCTAAAACGTCTAAATTACCAATGACATCCACATCAATTGTGTTGTTGATAATTCCCTGTGAACTAGTAGCAATGCAGGTGTACTGCCCTTTATCTGCTTGCTTCACACCATTAAAAAACAGAGTTCCATTCACATCAGTTACATGCACTGGCAACTCGAACAATGCATTCCCTTCCTGAAAAAGCAATATGCATTACAATCTTGCACATGACAGAGCATTACAGGCACTCACTTTTGTCCACTTTATTACAGGAGGAGATGAACCTTGTGCTTTGCAATGTATCTTTGAGTCAGAGCCCAACTCCAGCTTTCGGTTTACTGGTGGTGGCAGGAACTTCAGCTTCTCTGCAAATCATAACACAATATTTACTTCAAGTAACAACACAAGTAGTACTTGCCCCTTCTGAAAGTAAAAAATAAAATATGCTTTACACTTGTTTACAGGCTAATCTTAAAGGTCTCTGAAGGTTAACATCTTGCAATGATCTTCTTACTGGAACCAGGTTTTAAAAATCTGAAAGCTGGAAGAGCTCCCCTCGACACCTTCAGACCCATGTCATCACCAATCAACTCTAGAAGCCTGTTTACAGAATGGCCAGGTGTTTAAAAACTAGTCTAAATTAGTGCACAAGGCATCCATGACACATGACACATGATATCATGCAGTTTTGTCAGGAATGTCACTTGAAATCACTGTACCCAGCTACAGCACAGAAATAACAAATTAGGCTGAATTCAAGTAAGAATCTTTGGCAAGCTACAAGGTAAAATCTCTACTCTCTCTCTTTCTTCTCCATCCAGTAAAAAATTCAAGCATGCACCACACATCAATTACCTTCCATTCACAGCTGGACTTTTAAATTCCTAAATAAAACTATTCGTCATTATCAGGCACTATTTCGACAGCTGAAACTCTGCAATAGTCTCTTGGTAAGTTTAGCAATGAAACCATGTCAAAACAAACCTTTGACATAAAGATGTGCTGCCTTAGAGTATATGGGCTTGAATCCTGCAGTCTTCACTTCGCAGACATACTTCCCCTTATCCATCAGCTGCACATCATGTACTCTTAGGGTACCATTGTTCTCGTACACAAAGGTGTGCCAGCTATCATCCCGGATTAAGATCCCATCCTTCTGCCACCTTACTTTGGTTACTGGGTACTGCATTCCTTTGAAGTCACACCTAAACAAAGCAGTGTCGCCTTCATCCACCCAGGAAGTCACTGGATCCAACACTATGGAAGGTGGAGCTGAAAAATCAAAATAATATATTACTGCATTTCTGTGGTACACAATAAAAAGGTATAACCTGCTAGAGTAACAAGTCATTACGTGGTGGTGCATGACACACATTATTTTGCTGCAGGAAAATAATATTGTTGCAAACATGCTTCCTGTCAACTCAAGCCTCTGATGTTGGTGACTTGCAAGTCTCATGGTTACAAATCTGTTATTAGATTGCATACACATTAATAATAGGTGTGTTCAAATGAAACAAAGTGAGGCAATATCTCAGGAGCTATTTGTCTCAGCTGAGTGGTATCTCTGAGTAGGCACTAGCATGGCTAATTCTCATGCATAGTTAGTGCCTTTAGTGCTCAGGAGAGCATTTTATGCATGTCTCCCAGAACTATGGTCTTGTCCAAACATGCACGGCTTGCCATCATCCTTTTTCCTCATCAGGGAAGGAATTGCACCAGTGGACATTGTCCATTGGATGCAGAAGGTGCATGGGAATGTCTGTTTCAACCGCAAGACTCTCTTCAAAAGGTGTAGGGAATTTCTGTCCAGACGCGTGTGCTTGGAGGACCTTTCGAGAGAACATTTCCTTAGTGGTTTTCTGCACCTATCAGTCCAACAAGGTGTTGTGGTTGAAGTAGGCAGTCCCACATGCCCTTGACATCCAATGAACAATGTCCACTGGTGAAGTTCCTTTCTTGATGAGGAAAAAGGATGATAGAAAATTGTTCCTGCTTGGACCCACAGGGAGACTTGCATAAAATGCTCTCCTGCCCACTAAATGCATACTGATTACTAACTACTCTGCATGGAAATTAGCCATGCAAGTGCCTACTCAGCGATATCACTAGCACTTAGCTGAGACAAATAGCTCCGGAGATATTGCCTCACTTTAGGTTTCATTTGAACATATATTTGCAGCCTCAGAGAATAACAACATAGACTGATTTGGAACCCATACTGAACACACACACATTCAGATTGGTTACAGTGTGTTTTGCAATGCAGTATTACAGTACTAACCTACTGTATTTAATATTCGTTAAAAATCAACTCTCTATATTGTTAATTGTCCTTCATAGATAGCAGCAGATTTTTGAAAACATTCCTGTACTGTTTGTTGTACTGTTAATTAAATAACAAATAATATTTGTTATTGTTTTGCAATATGCCTCAATTGCCTGTGTGTTATCTGACACTTCGGTTACCTGACCACTGTCTAGTAATTGAAACTCGACTGTCACGCAAAGTTGTGAAAGTTGTGGAATTTCTTGTGTGAAAAATATCTTCATGACACCCACACTAGCAATGCCACAGGTGTGTATTATACACTCACTTGATACTATAACTTCTACTTGTGCACTCTTGACCCCAGCCATGTTCTCTGCCACACAACTGTAGTTCCCAGCATCGTCCTCTCTGATTGCCTCTATTATGAGCCTGGTGTCATCCACTCGGATTGGCCCAGAGTCGGATATAATCTTTCCCCTGGGATCTTCCCACCACACACGTGGTGCAGGATGACCTGATGGTCTCAAGCAGGTGACCTGAAACTCATGATTCTCTGGGACAACGTGCAGATGGCTTGGCGAAAGGGGTGGTTCAAAGGAATCCTCAACAATATCATGAATATCTGTAAGCAGAACATATGAGCATAAATACCCCATAGGATGACAGAGATTCTGCTACTTACATGCAATCTTCAAATTGGCCACATAAGCACCGGACAGATCTTTGGGTGAGTTGGCCTCTGCTATGCCCACACACTTGTACATTCCTTCATCCAGCGAACGCACGCGATGAATATACAAGGTCCCATTTGGGAAGACTGTCATCCTGCGCAAAGAAACAGGTGAGTTTTATTACTGACCAAAAAAAAGGGGGATGTTTACAAGTCAGAAACCAAGTCAAAAACCACTGTCACTTCAGTCAACATCTGGATGCCTCAACTATGTGTGGCTCATGCACAACAACAAAAAAAGTTATTTAATGGATGGGCCATGTGGAATCTGTTTCTTCTGCTCCTCTGTTCCATCCAGAAGCAACAAGCCACAGTCACTGACAGACACACAACCTTCCTGATCCCATTTCCTGAAAATGCCGGCCTGTTTATTGTTCCAACTAAGACAAATCGGTCGTTATGCAAGAGACGGCCCGAGGACATATAAATATTTATAGGGTTGGCATCTTCAGGCCACCAAATCTCGAAACAGATTCCTGATTTCAGTGCCCCCTCCCCCCCTTCCCCACCCCCACTTTTTCACTCGATAATTCAGTCAAAATCATGAATTTTCTGCAGAGCCAAGGCTTCTTCACCAACACCAGGCGAAGAAGGCTCAGAGGGTACTTTCTCTTCTTTGGCTGCAAAGTCCCACTTGACATTCCATGTTCCTCCGGACACATCCTTCCCCTCCATCATTCAAGATTCCCCTCACACTTCCCATTTCTGGATGGGGACTACAAGGGCCAAAGGATGAGCAGAGGGAGGGAGGAAGGAAGGCCGGTTTTATAGGTGAAACCAGCGCGGTGATGGCTTCGATCGATTCCCGCTCATCTGAGCCAGACTTGGACAATTAGGACACATGTACCGCTTACGCATCTTCACAATAAGCCCTTTGCAGGTTCGAACCCTCTCAGTCTCCCGGGCACAGCTGACACACAAGTTGGGGCCCATTGCTTCCAAATGAAAGACGCGTCGTCACACTGTGACGGTCAACAACAACAACAACAAAAAAGCGATGACTTGTTCATTTTCAATTTCCTCCCGCATCACTGATGAGACTTGATGAAGGGTCTCCCGATAGCAACCGTGGGCGTGGCACCGCCACATCCTAACAGCACCAAGCCCCGGGGCTGGAAATGATTGTCGACGTTAATGGCAATGAAGAATACCAGGGAAGCTCCCTAGTCTGTAAGTAATGAAAATCCCTGGCAGCAGAAGGGAAAAGGACAGTCTGTCCGGACTTCCTGACGGAATAATCTGGCTGTGCACGGCCTACAAGACCTGATAAATCGCAGAGTTTGGGGGGGCTCCAAGAAGAATGGGCCTACTACTCCTTCCTGGACTTTTCCTACTTTTTCTCCCCTTCTCCCAGAAGAGCTGGATCCCCCACGCCCATCAGAACCCATAAGGGACGATGGCCAGAGATTGCCTCTTGTTTTTCTCCCCTCTCCTATGCCCACGCCTTTTCACTTCATCCAGTTCTGATTATTGATTGCTGCCTTACCTGGTTGAGTTCGTCAAAGGTCCTTCGTCTTGGAAATACCACTCCATCAGAGCTACGTTGTCAAAGGCGCAACCGAACCGTGCAGGATCCCCCTTCCTCACCAGAAGGTCTTCAGGCAGTTGAACAACGCGAGGTGTGTTATCACCTGGAATGATCCGGACAACTTTTTTTTTTTAACGGGTATCCGGCCGTCCCTACCCAAAGTCGATTTAAATTCAATCATGATTTGATTTGCTCCACCCCCCTGGAGGGAAGTGTGACAAATGAACACACATACCCCCTTCATTTCCTCGGATGAAGAGAGAAGGAGGGTGCGTGAAACGACCTCACATCCCTTCCGGGGATTGAACTCATAGCTCAACGTTTCGCATTGTTGTGTGCGACAATAGTTGCCACCATTTCCCCACGTGGAACCATTTTTTTGAAGCAGAAATGGGGGGAGGGAAATTGGCCCCGGATTAACTCCCTCCCCCCCTCCCCCCTAGTCCCTTCACTTGAAATATTTGTTCACGTCAAACTAGAATGACACGTACTGCGAATGATCAAGGGGAAATTTTCATCGCTGTCCACAGCACCAGCTTCGTTGTGAGCTCGACACGTGTAAACACCATTGTCGTCCGGTGTCACGGATGGTAAATGGACTCGTTTGTTGCGAAAAGACACGCGGCCGGACTTGAACAACCGCACACCGTTTCTGCAATGAAAGAAGAAAAAAAAGTAATAATGTAGTACACACACGAACATTTAAAAAATTTTATCGGCGATACGGTCAGGGGTGGGCGTGGCCACCTGACGAATGGCCACTTCTGATTCACAATCGAATCGAATACAATGATGGGTGTGACCAAATATTCGTGGTCAAGTCCAGCGCATTAATAACAACTCTCGCTCCTGTTATATTATTAACAGGCACATTTCACATGAGACGACAAAGAACGATGATTTTAAAGTGCAGTTAATGGATCCTTTGATAAGCAGACAATAACAAAAAGGCATATCTGCAACTTTCTGAGCAAAATATAAAAAAAGGTCAGCCTGGAGCAATATTTCAATGTGCATGGCCTGACATTCCTCTCACTGACTCGAGATGGAGCCAAATTCCATTGAACCGCACGAAGAGGACAAATGATCACCTTGACTTATTTCGGTTTAACTGCATGGTCACCCTAAACAAAAAAAGGAGACTCTACACCCCTGAATTTCCATCATCATTTAAATTGGTCAATATTTCTTTCTTCGCGACAGCTGTTATACAGTACACTCTATCTTCTGTCCGTGTTTTTATAACACCCTCTCCCTGTCCAGCTTAAGTGATACAAATGAGATGCTGAAATATTTGTCCATTTCTAACAAGCTCGTCTGTAAAACACACATACCTGTACCATTCGTAGTGCAACTCTCCATTGCCATCCACCTTACACCTCAGCACCACATCAACACCCTCGTGAATCAAATCCACTTCATCCGGTGTCTGCAATTCCACCTTAGCCGCATCTCCTAACCCTGCAAAACAAACAATCAACCACCACTTTAAAAAATGCCGCCAACAAAAATTAACCCTTAATAAGAAACCAATTTGGTTCTTGAAAATGTGTACACACCAAGATGCAAGTGTATCACAGCTTGTGCTAGTGTGGAGAAGAACCGTGAGGATAATAGCTCCCCACTTGACCTCGTCTGTGCCGCCTATTCATGAGCCTCCAGCCCGCCGCAACAAATCATTCCTCAACAGCCATTCGCAATGCTGGACAACCCACCAGCAAAGAATGGACAAAAAAACAAGCCGTAGAGGAGTGGGTTAACAAAAAAAATGTGGTAATCGATTGCTGACGCCCTCATTTACATATGCAGGATTTACAGGTGACTATGATCGATTAACCAACTCGGACACAAAGCGGGGCCGGCCGATTTTTATTTGTTTTACACGCCTGCATAAATTACGCGGTTGGAGCATCGGGTTCTTGTTAGGACATGGTGCAATCTTGGCGGGGATTCTTCAGGGGGTGTGGAAGCGTGGATAATTCAATTGAGCCTTGTTTCGTAGGAGTTCATTACGGCTAAGTTATGCTGACAACCTAATAATACGAGTATTCCCTATTTTGTTATCGAAACCGTGAGTTGGTTTGACGTTCAGTGATACACCCTTCACTCCGATAGGCAGGCTTTGTGAAGTAATGTCTTTAAGTAAAAATGGACTAATCTTCGAATCTTTCCTCGACACACCTACTGGATGTAATATTTTTAAGTCACGTTTTGTGTATGCGTTATAACTGATCTTCATTCCTGTTTTACCCCTCTCCAATGAAGTTCTTGCTACAACCCAGAGACACGGTACATGGCACCTGACATGTTGTGTCAGTTACACCACGTTAGGTGAACAGAGAGTTACCGCTTGGCACGCTCATTTCAATTTACATCCGTCTCTCGAGAAGAAAAAAACAAATTCAAATTATTTATTATTTAACCAACACTACCAATCAAACTACCGAATATTTTTTTTCTCCATTCGACATATGATTGAGCCCCGACTGCATCCGCTTGAAAAGACCTCCTCCGAACTCGTCTCCTTCACAGGCTCCTTTCAGCGCACCGCCCACAAGATGAATCACCCACATGACGCGCATCATCAGGTACGGCATACCCCTTTGAAACCCCCCCTTCCCGTACACTGTCTGGAAGGAGGCTGCTTTACCATGCCAATGCCGGCCCTGACCTCTCTGCCCCCGAGTCTGCGGGCAATCCCCGTGGAAAACCTGATCCTCGACGTGATTTAGAGGCCCTCTTTCCCTTCTCTGCAGGTGCCTCCAATTAATTTTCGTAGAGAGACAGAAAAAGCTACGGGTTTGAAACGTGAAAAAAAAGGGAAGGTAGAGGGCCAGGGGTTCTGTCATGCCCAAACCCCTTCTCCAAGGAAGCACTACTGTTGCCTCGGCCTTGCTGCCACAAATCCTGCCCCTCTTTCTGCCTTCTCACCACCCACGAACGCTTGATGAAAAATAAATAAGGGGCGTCGTCAGCATTTGGGGTCCCGATAGGTTCTGCGCCCACCACATCATGCCTTCTCTTCATTTCAGCTAATTTATTGTAGGGGTGCTGGAGGGGGTGACGTCACACATGTTTTTTCAAACCAATCAGTACTCAGCCAAATAACAGATGTCGCACTTGTCTCTAGGTAGTTTCCGCATTTGCCCACAGATGGCGCCAATATTTAGGCTTCAATTTTTTTTCCCTTCTTTCTGGTTTCCTCAATCACTGCTTCGGAGAGAACGCGAATTCCCAACAACGGCGCACGCACGAATGAATAGACTCTATGAATAAATTTCACAGCCACTTTGGAATTTTATGACCGAGGTGGTGCCGGGTCAATAAAAACCCGGAGCCCTAGCAACAGAGTTCCCCCTCCACCACCAGATGAAACCGAAATACAACCGTTCTTCCGGGGTTATATACCCCCGGAGTTTGAAATCCTCCGGGTTGGGCCGTCCTCCCCCTTTTCAAGAGACTGACAGCAGACATTTCTGATTAATTAGCCTCCGCCGCACATCAAGGGCCTTGTTAACCTCCCATCATCCTATCCAGTAACAAAAGCCGAGCTTACGTCGCCGTTTAGAGTTCTGCCAGCCCTGTCTCAACCCACACAGCAAGGCGGGGTGCTAAAAGATCAACCAACAAGAATCCCTCGTTTATTTTCCAAACCGCACCGGCACTGAGTATAAGAGACGCCGGCTGAAGAAATAAGTCAGCAGTTCTAAAGTTGGGTCCCCCATTTTTTTTCAGGCCTTTCTTAGCTTGGCAGTCGTCTGCCACTTGTCAAGCTGCACATGCCGACCGGATGGTAGCTAAATGCTTCAGGAGATAGACTCTGACAGGCGCCTCCAGAATACAAAAAAAAAAGTAAACGGGGGAAAAATCAGCGCACGCTTTCTCACGCCTATTGTCCCTTTTGCTGAGAAAACCCCTTTTCCAGCATTTATGCTGGACACAAAAAAGTGTAGATTCAGCAGAAAAGCACAGGGTCGTGAACACTCGTTAATGGATTTCCGCGCTCCTTTTTTTTTCTTGGAGAGAGAGGGGGGGGGGGGGTCANGGGGTCAGACTCCTAGTTTCTTTCCTGCAGGCGACACTGATTTGCGACACCTGACCCCAGAATCTTATTAGGGCTTCCTACCAAAAGGGAAGGGCTTCCGGAAAGACGAAGAGGCGGAAAGAGGAGGAGGAGGAGATCAGTCTAACCTGACGCTTGCAATTCCGCGTGATAAAGTGCGTTAACATATGTCTCCAAGTCTAAGGCTCGTAAATATCCTTGGAGGGAAGGGCTGGAGCACCCGGTATAAATTCGTCTAGTGGTGGACGCTATAACGCGACAACTTTCAAATTAACATGTCTCGCAGACGCCATCAGCGGTGTTCTTTTTTTTTGTCAGAAAAAGAGCGCCTTTTTTTTGTAAGGGAGTAGGAATTATTCTGGGAAGCTATAAAGTTTTGTAATAAAGGGCGCTGGAATATTAGAACAAGAAACTAAACTAATAAAAAGGAGGCCTGCAGCCTGCGAATTTATAGAGACTGGAGCGGGGGTGGAGGGGGGCTTCCGTTTGGAGATCACGAAAAGTAGTAACCGAAGGGCATAAAGTTTCCATAGGTTCAAATGGAGCTCGTTTTTACGGGCATGTGTGCTTCATGGCTTTGGAGATTGACATTGGGTCATGCGAGCTCGTTTTTTTTTTCTTTTTTCGGGGGGCCCAGGTCGGCTTCTGATAAAACCTAAAGGCACATCTTTTATGGCTCATAAAGGACTCCTTGCAGCTATTGCAAAGCCAGGGGGGCTACGGCTCCACGCACGTACCAAAGCATAAATTATACGCAGGAAATAAGTGTCGCAATGCACCCTAAAGTGGGCTAACGACAGGGTGGCCGACCCTTGACTTGTGACCTCTACCCAAAATTCCTGCACTCCTGGTACTGGCTCGTAAACACGTGACCGACCTGGGTTGGGCTCAACCAGACATTTATGGCTTTTCTAGAATATACGTTTTGTCAATTCAGGCCCATAACGTAGCTTCCACGTGCCTTCTCCGACAAGCCTCCCAATTGCTCTACATATTTATCCCTGGCAACCTAATCTACGCTGTTGCTCAGCACGTAAAGTAAGATGGCGGCCTAATGTGTTCCTGTCCGACAAACAGTATCGCGGAAATAAATAAGCCCGTCTGGAGAAGTTATTCTCGGCTTTCGAACCCCCCTTGGAAAAATAAAGTAAAACAGTTGGAGGGTCAAGAAAAGGCAGATATTTTGTCCTTGAGCAAACAGCCCTTTTCGGTAATGAGCCATAGCTTTATGCCCCTGTCTCTCTACTTTATCACTTTTGCAACCCCCAGCCTCTAAACTTGTTTACTGACAATTCGTTAAAATTTATTGCAGCGAGTGATTAACACAATGGCTTCTTTTTTGCACGTTCAGCAAACATGGTTTGCGGGTTGGTGTTTCCCTCCAGTTCAGATTATGGCCGCATTAATGTTGTTTCCCTTTCAAAGCAGAACCACCGACTGTCAACCCTCGTACTGCCCCTACACATTCAAGTGCACACACGCACACCATTTCCTAATGCACCTCGCTTCATGCACCTAAAAATTGCTCATCCTGAAACCTAGATAACCTAAGCGATCCTGGCGTCAGGCACAGTTGCCTGCTCACCAGGCGCTACTATCTCGCATGTAAATATTGTGTGATGGACATTTCCCTCGATTACACGCGCTAATACATCTCGTTAATGAAATTAGCAGGTCAAGCTCTGGACCACCGCTTTTTCCCCATGGTGACAGAATAAACCACGGTCCCCAGCTTGGTAGGCTATCCTGCAAACAGAAAAGCGTCGCCTCTCTCTCTCTGTAGGTCCCCCTTCTCTATTTCTCCCCTCAGCTGAGCTCCCATTCTGAGTAACGAGCCTGTGTCTCCCCCACCTATTCCCTGCTCTGCCGGCGAGCCATTTAGCGTGATAGTAAAGCCCCGGCATGGCTTGGGAAACAGTGGAGGGGGGGTCGGAGGCATAAACTGAGTCATACATAGCCGGCTCCCGCTGCATATATCGACTGGAATGGCACCCAGGGACGGGGAGAGAGCATGCTGGAAGTCCAAGAGTTTCTATGGAAAAAAAAAAGAGGGCCAGAGGGAGAGAAAACACCACCAGTTTCCTCCTGGCTTTTGCAAACAAAGGGCTCCCTTTTCTCTTTCGCAGCCTAGGTGCCCCACTGCTATGCCCCGGATCGCTTTTCCCGATCGCTATCGATGCCAGCTTGTTTACTTCAGCTACACCACGCGATACCTCGCTCCAGACTGCGAAACCGCTGAACCTCCATTCCGGCTGATAGTGGCTTCAAGTGCCCTTTGCGCTGAGACCAAAACACGCGACTATGCCAAAGGACTGCTTCTTGATGGGAGCCTCTCTTCCATGGGAGCATCCAGTAACCATATTAGCGTCGTCTAATACCGGGACCTGAGTGGAGTACTGCAACTTTCATGTCCTGATGCGATGTTTTTCAGGGGAGATGCCCGTTTCTTAAGGGCCGTACTCTGAATTTTAACAGGGGGTCCAACTTGTGGTGGAACAGTGCCGATTTATGTCGATTTTATGGGG
>KZ538427.1:18962-30157 GCA_000934665.2 Catajapyx aquilonaris
AGTATTTGCATGTTCAGCGGCTAGCGGGTACACCGTTTTCATTAATCATTGATGCTGATAAAACATATATGATACGCTAGTGGGCGTTGGTTCATAAGTCATAATCATAAACCAGTAGTTTCCAAATCATTCGACATTGCTATCACCATCATAAATTCCAGGTTGCTAAATCCGCGTCTAAACATTTCGAATATAATATGATACATGCAGGCATATCTAGTGTGACCAAAGTAGTATATATCTAGCAGTGTTGTCAACTGATATCAAAATAACTAATACGTACACGCAATTGTGAGCATGATTTGGGGGTGTGCCACTTTCCTGGCCATTACAATAGTGATAATGTGTGCGCTAAATGAATGTAACTGCCTCTTTTTTGCATAAAACATCCCGTCTGAAAGGAGATACCTCTGACAATTGCAGAAGCGAAATAAACGCGAATACTTGACGAACTTGGACGACGTACTTCAAATTACTTCATTTCCATAGGGGAACCTTCAAGTGAGGAGAATAACGAGGAAGCACCTGCCATTCTCTCATTTCATGAATCAAGAATTATGCTGTCAGGTTCCGCCATTCAAATGTCATGGCATTTGCCTGAAACTATCCACTATAACGAGCACCTATTACCAACCTCATCTTTCGTTGGAATGTGGAATACAGCAATAATCACGGACTACGGGCATAACATGGCGGAATGTAGTGCGAGAAACTTTGTCTCAATCCAGAATATGATGACATGCCACGAGAGTGCTCCCCTTGCTACCTAGTAACACCCTCTATTCCCTAATTACAGTTTATTGCCCTTTTGAACTATAGTGGGCTGGGTGGCGTAAACAGGCACTTCCCAAATGAAACCAGCGTCACTTCAGTCCTTAGGACGCAAACGCCACATAGCGAAGCGTGATTGCAGAAAGGGTTGGGTTGCCCACGCCTGCAGAGACCAGGAACGACAGAAAAATAGGAGTGCTGACACCCACACTATGCGCTTGTTGCAGAGCATTAGACTACACTCGGTTTTGCACTCTGTTTGAATAATGTAACTGACATGTGGGGAGCGGACATTCAGCAGCAGCGACGAGTCATGTAGGGTGTCAAGGTGGGATAATGGATAGCTCTACTCTCACATTCAGTCCGATTCTTCGATTCCACCACATATTTGCTTAAATCTTGGCGGGATCAGCCGAAATTAATTCCAGTCCGGATAGTCCTATAGTGGCTGTCAAGAGTTCCCAGAATTATATTCGACCAACTGGTACAAGGTGCCAACCACAAAACCAACATGGGATGAAAGGCAAACCCAGACCCCAAAGTCCACGTTGAGCCCTGGCTAAAAGCACACATCGTAAACGACGATAATAGGGATTAAAGATGTCAGATTAGGGACCCATCTAGCGGAGCGACCTTTAGCCTGAATCCTGTCCTATACCCGTACCATACCCACACACGTGTGGTAACGCGCACGTAGCCCGCGGGGGCGTGTCACTTTTGAATATGAGTGATGACGACACGGCTCAGCGATCCCTGGCTCAACAACCTAGGATTCCAATCCGGTTTTTGCGGCGGATTCGTTTCTAGCTTCATTTCGGCCCGCAATCAATCGTGCAGTTGTAGACGTGAGCGGGCATTTTTGTCCTGCCCAGCTTCCATTCGGTCCGCGTCGAGGCGCCACCAAAGAGGGTCCTTTGTCTTCTCCACTCGCAGCCATCCCCCCACGTTTCCTACCGCCAACGAAAGGCAAACAAACCAAACGACAGGGAATAATCACAAAGAGCCCGCTCTATTTGTTGACTCGGTCTGGAGGAAATTGTTAGAGCAAAGATTTGGCTAGAAGAGCCTGATGGCACTGGAACTGACTTGGAACGTTGTGCTCCATGCTTTCAATGTAACCGATTCCGGAGCCCACTAACTTCCTTCCCCTTTTATGCCACTTTTATATAAGCCTTCCCCCAAAAACTGTACGGGCCAAAATGCGCCTCCGAGCTTCTTGCTTCTAGAAATGAATGCAAATTGTTGTTGTTTACGCAAACTCTGAAACACGCTGGCTGACGCAAACTATGCACAGGCGACAGATTGTAATTTTTAGCCAGCCGTGGGCAAATCAGCAACGGAAATTATATTGCGGGCACTTTCGCACAACTATTGCCAACACAAATTCCAGTTCCGGACGCTGAACCTACATGAATGAGGATATTAACTCAGGTATTATGCTCCTGCGCAGCTCATTAGGCAAATACAGTTTCGCACTCGGAGTGATATTTTACCCCGCTCATTTTCATTACATGCCTACATGTTTTTATCTAATCAACCCGCATTACCCGCTTTTTAAAATTACAGCACGTCCCAATTTTTTTTAAACAAGTCTCCGCATTTCTGAATATGGTATTTACAACGACTGAAGCATGTCCCCTAACAAGAAGGAAACCACACCGGTTTGACAAATGGTGCCTACTAACGCTAACCTGACAGAGACAAAATAGGTCCCCGGATTTTTCCTTCTCCCTCTTTTCCCCTTATCTAGTGGACGTGAGTTCTGCTCATATAATCCGGTGCCATCATTCGCACACGGCTGCGTTTTCACCAAAGCATATCTGTGAATGCGAAGGAAGAGGGGAAATTGCAGCCTGGCGTCATACCGAAGCGAGTCCGTGAAGGATGGCATCAAGAATGCCATTCTGAAAGGAAAACCAAGGGGGGACCCCTCCTGCTTTTCAGAATGGTACCGCACAAAAGAGCATAGCTTGGCATCTAGACGTAATCTTCAAAATCAACATGGGAGATAAGGATGAGATCACGTCATGCTGTTTCTGCTGTCCATTAAGTCATCAGGTTGCGTTTGTATTAATGTAACACCCGCGATTATAAAATAGTCAATATTATCATATGATCAGGCGGTAAGATAACCTTTTGTTTACATCCAGCCTTGTATGGAATGGATGTCAGACGTCTAATCCGGAATGTTTTATTGCAGCTTATTACTCAATTTGGATTCTCTAATACAATTCGCCTAATTAAGGCCACAGTTCGAACAATATAGGGTAACACAAATTTTGTGTATTTTTTCTCTCCAAAATGAGGCAACATGGCATGGACATATTAGAATCCTTCACGATAAGGGAAAATCCTACATAAGCTGGCCGACCTGTTGGGCCGTTTTATCTCCAACCGACAGCTGAAATCTATCATTAATCCTGTACAGATGCGCCTTGTCGAAGTGAGTATATATTACAGACTGGCCCATACCACACGGATCGACTACCAATCGAGGGTTCGATTGTGACGGAAATGCAGCTTCAATCTGAACCCTCCCCCCCACTGCACTACAAGAACATACTTCCTTTTTTTCCCCCCCTTCCTCCCTGTCGGAAATCTGACGGAAAAACACTCGACCAAATGGAGTTCTCACGTTCCCCTGGATCAGCTGGCTATTGCCTCCAAATGCTCTCATTTTGGATTTAACGAACCCTGGTGGGGATCGTGCGGGACCGCTTCGGACATGGAACAACCGACGATTCTAACCCAAATAAATTCCGAAGAAGTGGAGGGGGTTTGGGTTATATATATATAAAAAAACTCCCTTTTCCTATTCCACTATCCAATTTTCTGAATGCATTCCGCCTTCCCCCTTCCAGTTCATAACAATGGCGAATATATGCATTGGAGCAGGAATTTTCAATGCTTGTAAATTTACTCGCACGGAGCTATACATCTTATCGAAGATAAGTGGGCTTGTTTCAAACCTGGCGTTGTAAATCACAGTACAAAAAATATATAGTAGAACAAGGCTAGAAATTTGTCTGGGCGGACATTTTCTCGCTTTAATTGCCCACCTTGTCAGCAATGACCAATTGGCGAATGTACAAGTCGGCCTGGTTGTTCCAAACCTTTGTTGGCAACCATGTGTGCAATCTTGGACTTGACAGACACTCTCCCCTTATGTCTGGCATATAGCTTTGGGAGAGCAAAAGGCCACATGCGGAGGGCCCCCCACAGAAAGATCCTAATGGCATTTTCGGAGATGGGTGAGTTGGAAGGGACACCAGTTGGTGCTGCAGCCATCTAGGATTGCTCTTGTCCCGTCTTTCTCCCCCTCTCAATTTGGATCCAGGAACGTGCGAGAACCTATCCCAGAGAGCAATAAGGGGCCTGACCAAAATGGCCTGTTTCGTCTAGGGCCTGACATTCCCCAGTCAGAATTTGGCCCGCCGGTGCTTTGCACCTGCCACGCATTCAATTACGCCCAAACGACGCTCTAAAACGGGGTCCAAACCATTTTTATGTTCCACCAGTTGACCTCTCCACTACATTCAAACCCTCTCTTTTTTCTCTCCCATTCACGTGTAGAACCGCCTTCAAAAATAAAAATGTGACCTTGAATCACTCGACATTTATTTAAACTTGCATTCCTCTTGCGGAAGCATTTTTACGACCATCCAATTACACTATAATGTCGAATCCTGTGGGAATAGTTCCAATAGTGTTCCCTCCACATGCTGTAAATTGAAGAATCCCGGTTATTACAGCACACGCCACGTACAATAAAATGCACTCGTATAAAGTGGCAACCGCACAATCCGGTACTAAAACCCTTTTCCCTCCACAATATGGCGCCACATTTCACACTCACAGTCCTTTGCAAAAAACAAAAAAAAAAACAAAAAAAAAAAAAAACGCAAGGTTGGTATTATCATCTGCCCTGTACAGCATCTATTCTGAAACCCCCCCTCGAGACACAAGTTTTGGAAACTTGGGTTGGAAAAACTCGTTTGTCGCTCTAGGAGTCCTCGGATCTTATCTCTCCGGGGCCGCCATAACACAATCTCCTCAGAGACGTTTCGGGAATGAGAAGGGCCCGCCAGTGTATTGCTATCCTACTCTGCCAGGTGTATACCGCAGGGAGATGGAGACACCGGTTTTTGGAAGGTGGAATTTGACCTCAGTTCCCCAATATGGCTCCCCACTGGCCAAACCCCTTTCCTGTCAGCGACTGCTGTAATGAGGCCTTCTGTATATCCATCGACTCACCCCTTTCCAAGCCTGGATTATGTGATTAGGGCGGTGCACTGTACTGTCGCAGAGCCCGTCAAAAGTAGGCGGTTCACACGTCAAATGTAACTGCTTCAGTACCGGTACCGGGGCCGGAAACCTACAGTTTCTACGGGAAAGTGCAGCAATGTGACCAACAAATTGCTGAGTAGCACATGTACCGGCTCGTACATTTCCCATCCAGATCATTGCCTCCCACATTCCAACAGAGGCGTCCCACGACCTTGAGCGAATTCAATCTCAGCAACTTCATCAACTTCATAAAGGAGGATGAGAGTACACCGGCACATTCTCATTATGTTATGGTCTGATACCATCAGGTGGCGGTATATTGGGCCAACAGGTATGGAAATCTGCACCAATTGAGACCTTTTTTCGACTGGCGGTATTACCTGGCGATAATCATAATCATCGCCCATTAGTGCGTGTAGTTTGTATAATTACGGGTGCTCCTGCCTGAGTCATTAAGAAAATTCGTGGAAATCAGACCGGAGGTTGGCATCTTGTTTTCCAAGCCGGGGTTATTACAGGCGTGACCCTCTCATGCGTAAAGGACCCGCGCACCTTTTCTAATTGCCTTTTCATCCACTGCCAGTCCAATGTCACGCTCTCGTCGCATTTTGTGACATGCCCGATTCCATCAGGCCCCCAAAATGTTTTGCGGGTCTTTGTGGTTTCTTCAGCTGGAGGCCATGAGATGAGGCAGAGGAGGAGGAGGAGGGAAGTGGCTGTCATGCTCCCTCCTTCGCCTTGTTTGCAAAGCTGATGGCTGGCCAGTTCCCCCAGACAGCAATCATTAAACTGTTCCGCCCTATCACCCAAGATTTATAAGCGAGTCCGGCAAATTACGCCCATAAAACCGGTAGACGGCATTTTTCTCCCCCACCCCCTTCCCTCTCCTCTTCCCCCTTCCCTCTCTGGAGCACCTGGCTATTACGAGATTATCAAGCTTACCAGCCCCACTATACGTGCAGCTAATACACTCGCCAACTAGATATTTAGTGCAGTGCAACACTGCGCCCACACGGCGCTCCATTTTTTTTATACATACCCTGCACCCTGTAAGTGTATACGAAAACGTCTGGCCCAAGTTGCTGAGATTTATGAGAATCAAACTGGCAGTCATTAAACAATAAACGATTAATCCTGCCAGCAATAAAAATGCTTATAAGTTTGGAACGTTCATCAGATTAAAATGATTGATTCCTTCATTACTTTTTTGATTATTGATTAAACTCCTGGCCCCCTTTACAAGCCTACAAAAGGGGGTTGGCATAAGCGACTTTCCTAAGAAAAACTCTGTCCCCTGTCATCTTCCACCCACTAAAAGTTCGGTGGGGCTATGAAAGCATTTACGACAGTCATCTGGTACAATAAAGCGCTATGTACATTGTCAACTTCGACCATCACTTTCCTACCTCCAGGAAACTTGAAAGCACCGCCGCGCCGCCATTACAATCATCCAGATTCATTTCAGTAAGTCACATTGGGGGGGGGGGGGGGGGGGGGNGGGGCAGTAAACACGTGTCTAGAGGGACTAAAGCCATATTTAACGGCGCCACTAACTTTCCCCCTTTCCATCATCGTGCTGCATGAGATTGACCACAAGGGTGGTAAGCCTATCTATCAGGCAATACCCAGCTCCTAATAGCAATCTGGTGCACGCTAGTGGGCTTTGGCCACTTTGCTTTTACGGGGGGGGGCGTCTACCTCACGCAAGGGGACAATGTGTGTGTGTGGGTGAAAAGGGGGGGGGGGGGATCTGACCTAAAACCAGAAAATGCCAATTTATAATAAATACACCTGCCACATTTTTAGATAATTAAATCATCCCCCCCCCCCCTCCGGAGACTACCAAAAATCTGAGTAAACAAATACACCTCCAGCGTATTGTAATGACATATCATTATCCACTTTCCAGCTCCGATTATGAAAAGTTGTTGGACCGCGTATACAGAGAGAAAAAAACCAACAACAAAAAAAGATGGGGGGGCTGCCTGATCAAATTACCGGGAAACCCGGTCCTTAAGCAAATATTACCCCCTAATTATAAATTCCTGCATGTTCGCAGGCTCTTTTTCTTTCACCAGCCAAAGAAATTATTATGCACTGGGCGTTCCTCAGAATGTATAGCATGAGACGTCCCATGCGCTTAGTCACACAGGTTTCGACTCCTTTTTTATATATATATATATATATGTCTGATAATTAGAGCGATATGTGCTAACTACCTCT
Source organism: Catajapyx aquilonaris (assembly GCA_000934665.2). Lineage (NCBI taxonomy): Eukaryota > Metazoa > Arthropoda > Diplura > Dicellurata > Japygidae > Catajapyx > Catajapyx aquilonaris. The sequence continues at coordinate 26,244 of KZ538427.1, forward strand.
TGCCCAGATTTGAATCGACTGAATTGACTGACTAGTCTCAATAATTGAGACCTGTTATAAATATAACTGCCAACATGTTGGGTTCTGAAATCCACAGTTTCCTTCTCTCATTAGCCTCCGTCACCTCGGGGATATTTTTCCCCGACAACCATTTGATGGCAAAGGTCAACTTCGTTCCGCCTACGCGCTTCTGGTTACAGGATGTGACCATACTTTGGAATGCAACTTCCTCCAACGGCTTGTACTTCGATACTCTTAAGACGTTTCTTCATGCTAAAAGTGCGCATGAGTGGTATTACAGGGAATTGAACCCGATGCATCGTGTTCGAATAGCTTCATTTGAAAGTAAATAAGCGCACAAAGGACCAAGTTCGGACCATCTGCGTTTCATTACTGGGGGTACCCTCCCCTGTCATTTATAGGGCATCCTCCGACAACTCACCCTGATTTTCCCAGCTTCACATTTTCGACCCAGACGACTACCCCGGTTCTCTTTTCGGGGAAGGCCTGCTCTATCGATTCGCACTTCCTCTTTTCCCCAAAATTCCGCATTCCGCCAGGAGCAACGCAGCCCCCCCTCTCCTGCCGAACCCCCCCCCCTACCACCTCNCCCCCTACCACCTCCCGAAAACTTCGCCTGATGTTACCGTCCGTGTGAACTTATTTGTAATTCATGCCAGCATTGATCTTGCTCCGGGTATGCCCAGAGAACCAGTCGACTAACATAAGTATAGTGCTCATCCTATACTATATAGTGATACTAGCTCCCTGCGGTGGAGCACTCACTACAAGTGCTCATTTCAAGATGCTAATCATGTGCATATTGCAGTTGAGGTTATTATAAGCGACACTTAACTGGCAGCATTGAATGCTCAAACTTTCCAATCTCCAATAATGCTCTTCACGATTTAGCTGACATGTGAAAGTCACCCAAATGAGGGTAATCTAAACTGGACAAACTCCCTTTCACTTGCATGCTGCGACTTGGTCCATAGGATGTTATTTTGCATATCAAATGTTCCTCTGCCCAAGTTGGAGATCCGAAACCTCAAGGATGAGTTGATGGATTAGTCACTCCTGCGCCGCATTCAAACCAAGAGGGTAACAACTTCTCCTAAATGATTCAAACTCCAAGCCAGACTCGGTACAATATTTTGGTATTCCTTTAAGGAGCAAGCCGCCGTCTTTGTTTACATCTCCAGGAGTGAATAACCCATCAACCCACCCCTAAACCAAAACCCAAACGAGTCACGCATACATATATACCAACTTCGCGAGTATTTGCAAGCATCTTATCTTCCAAAGTTATTGCCTTTGGGTTTGGATAGGGGGATTGTAGCCGACTTAAGAAGGCTGAGCCGGGGCTATATACTCATACTGCTGAATGGCAAAATGTCGCTCCCATTGAGCCTCCATTCCCATTCACTCATCTCGACGGAACGGCATGACTGTAGCTAAATTCAACATCTTAAAATAGACCAATTCAGCTACAAACTCGCTAAGATGGCACCATTAAAATATTTCTTTCGGGGGCTCCCCACATTTGGCGTCGGACCAATAAGTGGTGACGGCGTGAAACCGCGCGAACCCACTTCCGTCACTGTTTCCGATGGGCCCCATTCCAAAACGGCTTCACATTTCCACCAATTGACAAGCACCCTCCCCTGTTAGCTCTACCTCACAGATGGCGGGAAACATCTCACCAATTATTTGCATACGGTAACGCTTTCTGGCTTCTACATCTACGGAAAACGGTCTGCACGCGTTTGCATGACAATATTAGGGCCCCACACTCTAAACACGCATGGAAAGGGGGGGAAACCCTGCAGGTGAGGATGCTTATCTTAAAGAGAAAAAAAATTGAAGAAGCTCACTGCATAGAGCATGTCAATCCGCCAAGAAGAAGGAATGCAACCTGTTTGATCACTATAGCATGGTTATTAATCAAGTTGGGGAAGAAAAGGAGCTGAATAAGAGAAAGGTACGGGACACGCAACGAGAATACCTCCCAAGTGGTCTGATTTACTGGACTTTTTAAAGTGTACTAAAAAATGGGAAAAAAGACGATGTCGGGTCAAAACCCACAATAAGGGCCTAAAAAATCATTCAGGGAGACGAACCGTGCTTGGCATGGCCACAACAAAGGACAGTACCGGTGCTGTGTCAAGGATGGACCGTCTATGGGTCGATGTGAGGACGTGTTCGACATGTCAACAAATCGGCCATTGTCTTCCGCTCGCTTTTGACATAGTTTGCACGTTATTTATAAGCAGGTGAGCGTCGTGCCACATTTGTATTCAGATATTATCTCTGAAACATTAGATAGCGAGCTTCAAAATAATTTCGGGCGTATCCAATATGGACTCTGAGAATCAACTCGATCATAGAAATACAGCTTGACAGAATTACTAATCCGTGTGCATAAAGTGACACATAAAAAACCTGGTTTGTCCCGATTCCTATGCTAATATCTACAAAGCCGTCTTGTTTGCCCAAGATGCCAGATAAACAAACTCCCTGTTCCAATGGTCTGCCCTCCAACAATATAAACGGCCGCCATAAATAAGCACAATAAGCTGAAAAAGTTACGTCAAGATGTAAAATGTGTAGAGTATAACCGCAAGGCTTTCCTTAAATAAATAAAAAGATCAGGTGGGAGGGTGTTATGGCAGCTGAATATTCCCGTTGAATTTTTTTTAAGTAAAATAATCAAGAGTGGAGAGGCCGGTAATCAAGAGTAATTAGTAGGCTGGCATGGTCTAACACGACTCTTCAAATCTGAAAACAAGTTGGCAAAACCAATAGACACCGCCGCGTGGGTATAATCGCCGTCCTTTTTTGCATTCTAATAAGAGGCGATAATCCATAAATTATAGAGTAAGAAGGATTCGGGCACGCCCCTTACGTCTGCAGACTTGATGATTTCTTGCCCCAGAATGGAAACAACAAAAAAAATTGTGGGGGTGGGCTGAGGGGTGTAAACGGGCAAGGAATACACAATGTGGCTTCAGGGGGGTTTAAGAAAAAAGGAGAAGATAACAAGAGTATGGTGAACTGAGCAGAGTTTTCCAAACGGAAAGAGCAGGTGCTGAACCAGCCTAAAAACACTCGAGTGCTAATCAATTTGGAACGCACTTCTAACCATGAGCTCCTGGAATAATCCGCTATGAACCCGTGCCAGAAGCGAGCCGCATTCAAACACAAGCATTAAAAACATAACTACGCATCAACAGCAGGATTTGCTGATGACACCATGGTTCATATTTTCTCCCCCGTCAATATTTTTACAACCCGGCATAACTTGAACCATTCTGACAAGTAATCACGCAGTTATTTATCTGCGGCCATGACAGCGATGCAATCTGCATCTGCAACCGTCGCCGCTACTGGAAACCCTGTAATTTATGGGAAGCGACCTACTCTAAGCCCCGTAATGGCCGTATGAAAAGCATTCGTTATGCGTCTGATTGTGGCTGGGAATTGGCCGAAATGTTGAAATTAGGCATAATCTCGGAAGCCGGCGATGAATAACTCCGGTGGGAGAACACGCCATAACCCACTTGGATCAGTGCCATTCATCTCATTTACGGTCGCGACTCCTATAGCTATACTGCCTACCGCATATTTGGGATAGAATCGCTCCTAACAAATCATTCTCCAAGTTACACTCTATATACACAGCCATATTAAACGCGCCTAGAAAAAACCCCGCGTTTTACCTGCAATTTTTCATGCGACGAGCCAGTTAGTTCCATAAGCAATAACAATATTATTAATAAGTTATTATTATCATTCAGTCTGGCACATGATCCTGAAGAACCGTGTCCCCTCCTCAAAAATCCCTATCCTGATCCCTGCACTGGAGAGAGATAAAATGCGAAATCAAAATTCGTAAGAAAATATGGCGGTATTCC
>KZ538427.1:30163-70172 GCA_000934665.2 Catajapyx aquilonaris
CCCAAAGGCTCCAGCACGGGGTATCAAATAAATAAATAAATAAATAAGTAAATAAATAAATAAATAAATAAAAATATTCCTGAAGAACCTGTGACGTCTTTATGTGTTGTCGAGAGTACCGACCGCCGGAAGTGCACATTGGTACTGTGTCCTGCGGCCGGACCTCACGGTACAGATTCTCCGACACCCACAGCTAAAGCCAGCTTTTTGTTCTGGAAAATAGGTCCGGAGGCAGCTAGCAGCATCCGGGGAAAAAAAAGTCGGATTACACTCCCCCCCACAGGGGCTTCGGTTATTGGAAACGTGGAGCGAATAATCATGTACCATTATCCGCGGAATAGTTTGGGAGGCGAGGCCCCATAAAATCTCTCCCCATCAGCCGGTTCGGTTCCGAATGGACCATTTTGGACTTGGGAAGAAGTGAGGGGGGGACGAATGGTGGTGGTGGGGAAGAAGAAGAAGAAGAAGAAGAAGAACCGAAGGCATCTTTCTTCATCTGCGAGGCCTCCTTCCAAAATGAAGCCTCTTTTCTTCCCATCCTGGGGCAGCCGGGTAAAATTCCCCATCTAAGGAAGATTCGCTTCCACGATCTTTTTGTCACTGCTGACTGCAGCTTTCAGCGCAAAAGTTGCTGGCCCGAGGATTAGAGGAAAAGACGCTCAACTTTTTTTTCCCCACCGTTCTTCAGCCGCTCCAGCTCATCCAATAAAGTGCCATGCTTTTTTCCGCCTCCTTTCTCTTAACTCGGGACAATTTGAGCAACTATAGCAGCGCGACCGGAATTTTGATTCCATAACGTCGTAAAAACTGGCTGTCGACTCTCAAAAAATTGCTGGATAATGCAATATACAAGGGGCGGTACCTACTAATATTTCAACAGCCAATTAACTCTAGTTACCTCACGCCCCTTTTGTTACGCGACACTTGTCAACTCCAGTTTATGAAAGGTGTGAAGTGAAACGTGGTGAACCGAACAAGGGACCCTTACGACTATAAAACCGTGTTGGATGTCAGTCAGTTGCGATGTTATGGACTCCGGAGCAAAAGCACTGGAAAACAAGACGCCGGGGTCGTGGCTGCCCTGTAATTCCTCGACCAGTCACGTTTTACCCCTCATCAAATTATACGAGAAAACGTTCACGAACTTTCCATTTTGCGTTCACAAACTCTCCCCCCTTACCCCCACAAATAGCTTTGGCGGCACGTCACTTGGTAATTGGGACCAGAAATTAGCCATTTTTGTCGTTCGAAATAACTTTTTCACGACATGTACATTTCGCATAAGATCCATATGGCATGCCTAGACGCCCTACTTTTTGTCCGATAAGACCGGGCTTTTTTGGGGATCTGAAAATTTTTTGGGCGTGCCAATCAAGGGGGTACCTAAATTGCATGGTCGTGCAGACGGGGCAGATAGATGGCAATTCCGGTCAACCTGGTGGAGCCCTGATAAACATCGAACATCGGGAATATTTTCTGCTAATTTGCCCGACACACTCCGGGGAGCTGGAAACAAACAAGTCCGGCCCCTAAAGGCGAATCCTATAAAACGCGCCTTTTTATGAACCGAATCGTTCCGAGAACCAAAATCACATCGGGCTTAGTTTTACGCTCACATTCTAGATTTGATTACACAAAGATAATGAGCTCATTAGGAATAAGCACTGCCTCTTTTTTAATGGCATGTGCATTAAATGTGAGTATAGCTACCAGGTTATGTCTTGTTGACATTTCCAGCCTTTTTTGTGTGTGAAGAGAGCTACGAGCCATCAGAGCCACCAAAGAAATATTCTTAAAACGAGTCCCAACTTTCCCTGACAGCATTCATGTCTCTAGGGCCTTCCTCCTCTCTTCCATCTTCTTAGCTCCGTGTTGATGCTAATGCAATTTAGGCCTGGGCCCGGGGCCTCCCGACTTTATTAGCCACCCCCGATGACAATCTAGACAGTCTCTTTTATCCTCCTGAGGGCGACGGACCAGAAGAGACGTACGAAAAAAATATACAGAAGACACGTGGGTATGACACACGCCACCCCCATCATCCATCCGCAGCTATTTAAACGAGCCCAAGTGGAGTGTAGATTCATAAAACCCAGGCGCCCAGTCGTAATTCAGGATTAATTTCGCTCAATGAGGCACCCCCCATTTCCAATTGAAAGCCCTGGCAATAAATCCAGAGGGACGGTCGTAATAATGCAAAATGACATGTCGGCGATTCCCCAGTGCAGCGGTACCCGGCACCAACCCCCACCCAAATTCGCGGCCAAAATCACAAGAGCTGGCGATTGCCAGGCATGCGGTCCATCTTGCTGGCTTCAAGGACCATTTGCCATCGACAGGCTCTGGATGTGGGAAGGGATGATGATGGCTTTACGTCGCCGACAATTTTCGACCCTGCTGATTTTTTTCCCCCCCCAGCCCCGAGAGCATCGTAGAGAGGGATTTGGGAAAAGCTAGACGACCCCGCTGCTATGGACCCTTCTCTATAAAAAAGTAGACGTGAGAATGACTCCTGATATCATCCACGCCACTTTCATATCCTCATTCAAAATCTCTTTTCATTCCAATTAGCTATTACAGGAATCGACTTGCCAGATTTGAAAAGCCAGTCAAAATTGGTTAATATCCTAATCTACATCCCTACGGCTCTTTCGTTCTCTCTTGATTATTTTTTTTGGAGAAGAGAAGTCAACCAGCATGTAGTCGGCAGGGTCGATGAACCAATATTAGGCTTGGAGCAGTAACGACAACATCCCATTGGCAATGTATCCTATCTGTCAAATATTACAGCGGACAATGGTTTCTTCTTATATCTTGTGAATGCCACTATACCTACGGCCCTTTCCACAAGTGCAGAGTATGTACCGCATATAGTGGTACTCACAGGATGTAATAAAGAACCAGTGCGGTCTTCAATAATATTTGACCGATAATACTTACTGACTGAGATAGGCATTATTATTCGCAAAATCCCGTGGCGTTATGATCGTTTTGCTTTTTAGTGTTGTCGCCGTCATTTTTGTTGCTCTGCGCCTATGCTTTGCTCCTGACGGTACACTTCAGTATCTTTCAATAACTATCAAACATAATATAGCTACCAATATCTTATCATCATTGACTCATCAAGGTTACAAAACAGCTAAGCTATAATTAATTCGGTAATCTATTGCAGATGGTTCAGTAAACCCTAGCCGACCCAATAAAAATGCAGGAAAGTATTATGCCGCTCCTGAATTGGTAAAACCATTCTTTTTTTAAAACAGCCGCTTCTTGTCCCAGAAACACTAGAAGCAACAGCCAACCATAGTTTATTTACTGATTCTTGCCACTCCCTTTTCAACAAACCAAACACAATAAATTTGACCAACTTTGGCCCCCGAAAAGAAGTTAACTTCTTCAAGCTTCAACTCCTTTCGCCTAGCTCCCCCCCCCCCCTAAATAATTCCCCTTCTCCCTGCTTAGGATTAAACAAATAACAAAATGAATTACCGGGCCTGTGTGACCTATAAATTGCAGGGTAGGAGTGGAAAATGGAACGAGGGTTGAAAATAAGGGGAACGAAGAGGGGAGGAAGAAGGAAGAGAAAAACCTTGGTCTTGACTAGGGAACCATTAGGCAGGCAACCAGTTTACAGGTAGCCCACAGGTTTCAGGGCTGCTGTGGTTTTAGGGGAGGATGGGGGGATAAGTGAGTTTGTTTTCTGCCCTATCTATCCTCCCACCAAGCCCTGCGAAAGCTTCCCGTGTTATCATGGATGAGATGCCCTCCTCTCGCGCCGCCATTAGTAGGCACAAGGGTTTGCCAACTACATACGTGCCAAGAGTTTCTATCGTCCGCTTTGCATGCCCGGGGATTAATGTGGGTGATGTACGGTCCCTTAGGTGCTACACGGGGTAATTGGTGATGACACCGTGTTAGCGACGCTGTCCAAACAGGTGGATGCACAACCCCTGCCCTTGTTTGTATGTGCCATCTATATTCAGGTCACTCAAAAAAAAAAAATGAGCATATATGTTTGCTATAGCTGTTCCTCACCAAGTAGTGCGCTATTCTGACAAGTCAATCCTCAAATATTCTTCTCGACCCTCTTTCTGGCATGAAAGTGACGGCCAGAGTTCGGATTAAGACCTGACTGACATGCTCTCCTAAAGGTGGAGGGATTCTCAAGGGGAAAAAAAACGGAAGGAAAAAAAAAACCGTCAGTTTGCCTAAGGGGTGAGCTTATCGTGACAACTTCGTCAAACAGCCGTCGGTAAAAGGGCGTTACTATCTGGGGGTCAAAGAGAGGCTTCTAAAAAGGACCAAACTCAGCTCCAGCGCCGATAATTTATGCCAGGTTCTATCACTCTAGGAGCTTATCGTGGGCATGGCAGCGTATCCGAGTCGGGCCTTTTGCTTGAAAGGTCCCCGCCACTTACCGACCACAGATATGATGGAAAGCTCCTTATTGACACGAGATAAGCATGTCAATCTGTTGCCGGACAACATGTTCACTGGAAAAGTGAAAGTATATAAAACGATCATTGTTCGATGCCGTTTTTTTAACTAAGTATTGCGTTACTTGGCATTATCCTATTCTATCAATAATTCTGTATGGCGATGGGGGAAAACCTCTGACTTATTGAACACGCCTTGTGTACAAAAAGTCTTCGCCCGATTCTGGTTTCAAGGGGGAGAGTCCTGGAGGCATGTATACTGTACACACCAGAGAAGCGTTTGCACATGTTGTGTCCCGTTGGCGAGGTAAACATAAAGAGGGTGCGGTTTGTTTGCTTTCGGCCTCCACTTTGAGCAGACCCATTTGGACAATGTTTCGGGCTCAGACTTATAACAAGTCATTGGTACCAACTGTGTCCATTAGCAGGGCAAAAATTCAGGTCCCTACCGAGCTCGTCAAAATGCCTCGATCAGAACCGAGCGAATCATAACTCAGATTGTGCGACACTAAACCCCACATCGGATGGGCAAATTTTCGGGACCGTATCACCTCGCGTAATTATCCGGCAGAAGCGCCACAATAACGTTCCCTTGGTAATTAGCCCCACTGTCGTCCATTTCGGCGCACTGGCTTTTCCCCATCGCCATATACCGACTGGTTTCGGGGCAGGGTATAAAGTATTCGTCCTGGGTACATAAATCGGTCCCCCCAACCATTTCCAACTCCCTATACGCTACACCCTCTCTGGAAAACCCAGGACCCCCTACCAAGACCCGAAATTGCCGCTGGACTGCGATGGTGCCAAATCGAAAGGTTCCTCCGACTCTCTTTGTGTGGTCCATTTTTCTAGGAGAACTGGGATAGTAGTAAGTATAGTTCGACATGTTTGGTTTAAGTGCCAGACACATGACCGTTGGCTGTACGGTGACCACATGGCCCTCTTCCATCACTAAGCTGCTATAGTGTACACTGCAGCTGCCAATCGATGGCGCCTGGAAATGTTGCAGGCGGCAGATATATTACGGCACCATCTTAGATTAGGAATAATCAAAAGAGATGCACGCAAGAGTGGCTCCCAAAGAGCGCCAGTGTCCCTTTGTGCCTAGGAAAACTTGCTGGAGGCCATGCCACCATCTCAATTTGCTTGGTGGGGACAAAGGCGACCCTTTTTGTTTCCCATGGACCCCCACCTCCCCACCCTTCTTTTTTGGGGGGAGATGGGTTGGGACTGGAGGGGAGGGTGCCATGGCCAAAACTCTCCTTCAGCTTTTCCGAGCCTTCTCCCTGAGGCTTATCAGATTCACCCTGTTTCAAAACCATTGAGAGGGCTTGTCGTCGTGCTGGTCTTTACCCCCCTCCCAAGACCCACCAGGCGAATTACTATATCCCTTTTGACCCATTCAGAAGCCGTCGCCTGTGTCCCCCTCCTTTTCTTCAAAGAAGGCGGATTAGGACTACAACCATGTCCACCTCGATTGGGGTGGGGGGTAGGGGGGTGTTGTATATGATGTTTCCACTTGGAAGGACTTCTTCGGCTGCCATAACCGGAGGTTTCAATGTAGGCGCCTCCCTTTTAGGGTTCCTTGGCCCCTTCTATTATTGCCGGTAGATTGGTCGTCAGGTATGTCTTGCTTCTGAGGGTGCTTCACACGGTAATGAAATCCATATCTCACTAGTTTTCCCACCGAATCTGCGCACTTTGAGAAATTAGGTCTGCAAAAAAAAAAAAAAAAACCCCGTCCTACATCTCTTCGTTCCTTTTCTTTGCGTCTCCTAAACGAGTCCCCTAGGACCGATAATGTCCCATCCACTATGATTCCTCCCTTTAAATCACGACCTAGTTCGGCGCCAGTAGCACTTGCAGGCACAAAACGCTACTTCATGACTGCCATAAGAAAGCCATTAGTTCTCGCGGGGAGCCTACGGCCATAATTGCAGCGGCTATGAAATACGCTCTTCGTTCAGCCTGCGCCATATATGGAGGAAGCTGCAAAGGACGTCTATGGTTCATCTAAACCTTTAATTATTATCGATGAGGGGCCGTTTAATGATGCAATCCGAATTGCAATTTAACCCCTTTTGCACTTAGTCAGGTCTCTCTCTCTCTCTCTCTCTCTCTCTCTCTCTCTCTCTCTCTCTCTCTCTCTCTCCCTCCCTCCCTCCCTCTCCAGGGCCGCAGTTTCCCATTTCATGGCGGCTCCAGATGCCGCTTGCTCATTTCGCCACTCAACTTTTCTCTTTTGGAGGAAATACACTATGAAACGAGGGAAACCGTCTCGCTTTTATCAAATCTTTAGCGCACTTGAGTGCTGAGGGCACACATTTAATGGACCGGTAGCTTGCACCAATATTGGTTATTCAGGCGCTCAGAGTGGAACAGAACAACAACTCTCATAAGTACACTTGGGAAAAATGATCTACATGTCCACATTGCAGGTGTGGCGCATCCTACTCTCTGCTGCATATTACTAATAACTTCCATGATATTTCCGGCCACAGGTTTGACCATTAGCAGATACTGTAGTGCTTCGCTAATACCTAGCCATGAGACGTGATCTGTTGCAATTTCAATGCAATCTAGTAGCCAGAAACATTTACCTATCCTGGCATATCATAGGGGCAAAATGAAGAAAAGGAGTCGTACACCACAACAACATCCTGAGGTGCCCATATACCAATGGAGATCATGAAGTCAAGCTAACTCAGAAGGTGTGTTAGTTGGTAGCCCCAATGGTGGTTACTCATCCAGTATGTATGCTGTGTTGCAATTGGTCACTTGAGTGGATAAGCATTATGGATGCATATTAAGTACTGGCAGTTTGCATGGTATAAGTTATTATTTCTTCCTATTCAGCAAAAAAGAAGTTGGTAAGTCCGAATTTCTCCAAAAATCTTCTGTAACAGCTTACAAAATGGCCACTAGTCCATCTCAAAATTGACTTTTTCTCAGATTTTGACATCACACTTAACAAATTTCAAATTTGAACAAAGGAATGTCTGCAGTCATCAAACAATAAGTTTGGAATCCCTTGGCATTTGATTTAAAAAAACCAAATGGGTTGCAATGTTGTGCAACATGCTACACACACTATCAGGATTTTTTTGTTTTTTTAAACTGGTGATTGAGCAGGCACTAAAATTCTTCATACCAAATTACTTGGAAAGTAAAAGCATATGGTTTGATACCTGCAGATCCATGGCACTTTATCCCCTGCCAAACGAAAATTAATCCCATTATTTTATACCCACATTATTCCTGCATATTGTTAGGCATTATAATCGAGTACTTGTGCAGTACATAATATTATGTCACCACTTTTCACACCCTCACAACTCATGATCTCCCTTCATGTGTGTACACCTCCACAGTAAATATGTTGGTTTCTTCTAAGGCCTGGTTGTACCACCACAGGTACAGTTGGAAATCATGAGTTTGATATTGTTATTAATTGTTGGGGTTAATGGACCCATTATGAACACAAACCTAATATTTCAGGTAAACTTTCGATGTCACCGGATCCAAGAGAGCTGAGACTCTAAAACATGGTTTCAATAATGAAATCAATCACATGTCCCGAAATTATTGCTGAACAGCTTATACAAACTTTCTGAAATCACCTCTGCAAGTGATACCGAAGTCCCTAAATTTTTCTCTGAACTATCAGAATACAACAGGCCACACGACTCGAGCAGATATTCATTACACAGATGCATGCATCAAGGGAGACTCTTTGCAGTAAGTTCCAGTACTTACAAAGCACATTGATGGAAGCAGCAAGACTGGTCAGGGAGAATCCAGAAGATACGTTCATAGCAATGCAAGTGAACTCTCCAGCATCTCTCTCCTTGTCCACCCGGGTGATCCTCAGGTCGCTACCCACCTGGTGACGCCTGGTAGTGTTAGGAAGTGACTTGCCATTCAACTGCCAATAATAGGTGATGAAGGAGCTGTTGGACACCATACACTCCAGAGTCACACTTTTGCCTGAGACCACCACCGCATTCTGGGGCTGTTTGCTAAAGTAGAAGTTGTCGTGTGTCTGCCCTCCCACCTCACCTGTGTGATTAAACAATATGTAGATTAGATTAATTAACATCATTGGTTGGCACACATTAATAATGGAGATGTGGTGACTCATATGTCTCCCCCCTTCCCCCTTACACACACCCGTTTCCCCCGGTATTATCCGGCCATTCAGACTTTTATCGAACCAGAAGGGAGAAGAGGAAGCTGCTTCCCCAAATCGATACTTAAAAAAAAAGAGAAGTCATATGTGCCCTCGGATGTCAAATTTGAACAAAGCGCGGGACCACTACTAAAGCTAGGTAATAGTATAAATGCCAAGAGAAAAGACTCACCGGCGACATAGAGGATGGCAAGCACGAGGGGCAGAAGCATGGGGACAGCTCCGCAACCGGCGCCCATCATACCACGCCCTCCGAGGTCCATCTCACGACTGACTGCGAGAGCCGGCAAGAGAATCGGCTCGATGCCCGAACCCGCCACCCACTCCACCTCGCCTGATTATCCCCACCACCACCGAGCACCCCCTCCTGTTGTAAACTCAACAAGCCGCCAAAATCGGAGGGAAGTCGAGCCAGCCATCTAGCGGAGATAGCTTGATAATACTGCAGTGGCGCAGTCTGTCGTAGATCCTCCTAATGTCATACTACAGGCATTCCAAAGATACTGTCCCAGAACACCACTTTATTTGCATCATATATGGTTAATTTTGCTTTTGCCTAAAGCAGTAAAGGGACCCTCAACTTGCATAAGAGGTGATCTGCTCTGTCCGAATATATCTCAGCCATTTTCATGCATATTATTTGATATTATTTTGATATTATTTATCACAGTTTAGTTTTCATTGCCAGAAAAAAAACAATCATCATATCTTAGAGAACAATAGCAACACATAGATCCCCTTTAAAAAAACAATCATCATATCTTAGAGAACAATAGCAACACATAGATCCCCTTTTAAAAAAACAATCATCATATCTTAGAGAACAATAGCAACACATAGATCCCCTTTTAAAAAAACAATCATCATATCTTAGAGAACAATAGCAACACATAGATCCCCTTTAAAAAAACAATCATCATATCTTAGAGAACAATAGCAACACATAGATCCCCTTTAAAAAAACAATCATCATATCTTAGAGAACAATAGCAACACATAGATCCCCTTTAAAAAAACAATCATCATATCTTAGAGAACAATAGCAACACATAGATCCCCTTTTCCAGCAACTCATAGCTTAGAGAGTGCTTCTCTAACAAGATTGGTATGGGGAAATCTGTAATTGGCATATTATGTACCGGTATGTATCACTCATAGCAGGAGTGGCAGACGTATCATCAGCAGTTCAGAAAGAATTGTCCCAGTCATCCTGATGTGTGTGCTGCCCGCTCGACACACACCATGTAACTTACATGGTGTGTGTCGAGCGGCCAGCCCACACGTCAGGATTACTGGGACAATTCTTTCTGAACTGATGATACAAGCAGTCAATACCTTAGATACCGGTATTGCTGGTATGCAACTTCTTGTGCCTCATTAAATATCTTTTCTGAGTATAGCTCTTATTACACTCATTGCAGCCAAATGGTCTGTCTCCAGTATGCAAAAGTGTATGCCTTTGCAAACTGCTTTTTGAAGCAAACTTTTTTTCACACACAGGACAAATGACAAACGGTTTTATATCTGTGTGCTGGGTTTGACGATGGAGATTGTAACTGCTGCGGTGACCGAACTTCGTTCCACATGTTTCACAAACATGTAGCTTCAGTCCTGTATGAGTATTCCAATGCGAATGTAATTCGCGCTTCCTTCCAAACATTCTGTTGCACAATGGGCAGCAGTGAGGTTTGAGCTTCAAATGTACGATTTTGGTATGCTCACGTAATCCAGCAGCCGATGTGAATACTTTCTCACATGTGCCACAAATACGTGGCTTTGCTTTGCTGTCGAGTTGAAACTTGCTCTCACCACCTACAGCACTGTTTGTCGGAAGTCCTGGCCACATTATCTCATCCTCTTCATCCTCTTCCTCACTCAAATGAATCGAGTCCTCAACTTCTGCTGGACTGATTATCTTCCCAGCATTGACTCCACCTTGAGTAGCCACACTTTCAGTTGACACATAACCAAGTTCCACTTGGTCATCAGTTGACAATCCATCAGAGCTTATAGGGGAGCCTGAAAATATATAGCATAGCTGTAAGGTCAAGAATGCACAAATTGTGGACACTTGTTTTCCTGAAGGAGGAAATAATGTTACAAAATGAGGTGAGAAGTCTAAAGGCCGAGGGCCATCTATTTTTTCAGGCACTAAGATTTTTGGTAGAAAAGGTGCTTATTAGTGTGAATGAAAAATAGTGAAAGACACATGACTGCAAAAAGACAAAAATCAATGGAGACCCAAGGGTCAAAATACGCCACAATTACAATTCGTATACAATAATACAATAATTGTATTACAATTTTGCAAATGAAATAATTAAACTTCAGAGAGATGACAGAGTTATATGTATAGGAATTTTAATCTTAACTTTTCAAAGCAATGGTAAAATTAATCATAATTCATAGAAGTGCACGTTGCTTAAACCTTAAATACAACTACCCATATGTTTAAATATCTGCATCTTCCACCTTCCAATCTCTTTCTGCCACATTTTAGAGTTATATATATATATATATATATATTTTTGTAATTACCCCGTAATGACCGTTTAAGGGTCTTGAGGGGAGTGGATTACCACCATGTTTTTCAATTTTCTTCTTCGATCTCCGTGCAAGGATTTGTTCAGGATATAGGGAAGGGAAAGGGATTGTTGGGGAGGGGACAGTTTGTGCAGGTGCATTGTCCAGTCTTTGGGCCATGTGCAGTCCCCCAGGAGGTTAGGTTGCCAGACACCTCCTTTGGTGCAGGTCAGAGACCCTCCCGACGCAGGTGAAAGGAAGTTCCCCAGGCGGGGATCGAACCTGGGGCCTTTCACTCAGCAAGCCGAGACGTTACCATCTCGGCCACCACACCTCCCCGAGTTATAATATATTTATAACATTGATCATTCAAAAATTTAACCCATGCCCCTCACTGTATTGTCCCTTTCGGTCCCTCTTTTGCAATTCTGACTTCCATTTTTCTCATTCATACTACTATGCACTTCTTCCTCAAAAATCTTAGTGCTTGGAGCAAAATAGACATTATACAGACTGCTGTACAAAACGCCTTACCTTCTCTTTCCTCCGATAATTCCTCCACCTGACAGTCCTCGAAGTTGCCCTCCGGACATACGGTCTTCCGTCTCACGTCGTCTATCTCCTCCATCTGATAATTCGAGCATCCGGCCATCTCTTCCGAAGCAGGGAAATCCATATTCTAAGCCGGGGCAAGAGCTTGCCGGGGACAGGAACTCTTCGCCCAAACTGGCAGGAAGTTAGTGAGGATCGAGGGATTCGAAACGACAGGAAGCTAAAATAATAACGCTTGGATAGAGGCGGATAAAATTAGCTGACTAAAGTTTAACAGTCATCTGCGAGAGGCAACTCACACTGTGTTCCACTCTCAACCAAAGATGCCCTCAACTTGAAATGGAACGCGTTCCGGTGGCTGTGGAATAATCTGTTTAGAGGATAGTGCTGCCATCTTCTGAGCGTCTCTAGCATTACTGCCGCCCTACCGTATCAATGCAACACCGTATTGTACATATGCGTCATATGCGGTCATATGCGTTTGAAAGAAAAAATGTTAATATTTAGGTGCAGCAGTGATTAATGCTCTAAATTATGATACTAAAGGCCGGTTGCATCAACTCAAGGAGGAAATGATCATCCCCAATATTATGTCAGATTATGTATAGCCTACCAGTGTATTATGAAACCATACACTGCACTGGTCTGGATTCCCAATAATGGCATACCTTGTTCCAGACACATTCATAGTGTTTTCCCTGAACATGGTAAGTAAAGCTGTTATTATTTGTAAAATATCTTGTCCATATTTTTGGAGTACGCTTAAGCCAAAATCTACGTGGTTCGGGCCTATCTGGTAGCAAAGGGGTTAATGCTCAGTTTAATGTGCTTGCCAGACTATCTGCACCATAAAGGTAATAACCAATTAACCACCCATATCATTCATTTGCAAGTGCTGCAAAAATATGCAAAATATAGTTGCTTGTGAGACAATAAACCTGTTTCAGCATTGTATCATTTTGGTGGTCATTGAGGACTACAGTGGTTCCTCTTACTTCGAACTGATTTCGTTCCAGGAGGTCGCTCAAGCCCGGAATTGTTTGTAGTCCGAATTAATTTTTTCCATGAGAAATAATGGAAAGTGAATTAATCTGTCCCCAGACCACAAACAATACTTATTTCGATCAACTTAAACAGCAAATACACATAAAGTAAAAATAACACAATTCCCTAAAGGCCTATATTAAAACATGAAAACAAAATATATGTAAAGCAAAAAAAAAGCACTGAAAACACGCAAACGTAACGCAAAAGATGCTTTCACAGTGAGAGACGGCTTCGGCACATGACATATGGCACTTACGCAGCAAGGACATTATAAAATTGCACACACAGTACAAACTTAGAAGCATTGTTGGACTACCAAGCAAGTCTCAGCTTTCAAACTATGGAACATTTGAAGTTAGGGTCATTTTGAAAGAGGTTCCACAAACAGGAAATAATGAAAAATGACCCCACTTTGACAGCCCAAGTGAAAACCAAATATCTTCGAAAATCATGTAAAAGGAGATAAATGCACCATTGCACTCCTCTTTGCAAGCCAAACCTTTTTGGCACAAAGCCCGTAATTGCAGGAGCAACCCTTGCAAAGTTTTGGCCAATTGAAATCGTGCACTTTCATATACGATAATGGAAACAAATAACTTCAAATGCGAATAGTATCTTGAAATGACAAAAAGCCGAGATACAGGGTTTTCTCTTGGGCCGTCAGACTTTGTCTGGCTGACCCCCTGGGGTGTACCAGTCCTCTGGTTGACCTAGTTTTATGCCATCTTGCCAAAGAATGCGCAGAAATATGGTAGTTTTTTTTTGGTTTTGAATACATATCCAGTGTTCTTCTACCCCTTGATTGGGAAAAAGAGCAGTTTAAAAAACACATTCCTGCAGATATTGCATTCAGCGCAGAAGTCAGCAATGCTTGCTTTGATATTTTCATATCGACAGTGACTTCCAGGTTACCCTGTTGTCATGCACAACTCTCATAATACATTCAGTTCCTTTATTCAATTTTTGTCACACTATTGATTACTTAACCCTTAACTACGTAGGTGGAGCCTGAGAGGCTCCAAGCACTATTTAAACGCATGTAACTTTTTCATTGAATTTTATTTTCCCCTGTCCTTCTGTGACTTTGTCAGATAAACCTTCCTAAGCATGGAAAGGAAAGAAAATTTTTTTTAGTCCCTATTCTTTGGGTTAAAAAAATTCATAACGAGGAACAGGTCCCTCCTGGAACCGCTCAGGCTCTATATCTCGTAGGTGAAGGCTGAGCGGCTCAAGCATGATGTAACCTTTTAATTAAAATTTTTTCCCTGTCGGAATATGCTGGCTCAGCGTGTGATTTTTACGTTTTCGGAAGCCTAATGATCTGAACTGCACTTTTTGTATGTGAAACGTCCAATATAACAATTTAGTTGATAAGCAGAAATTTAAATATACCGTTGGAGCCTCTCAGGCTCCACCTACGTAGTTAAAGGTGTTTCGCCCACCTACGTAGTTAAGGGTTAACAGAATACTTCATGCATTGCAGTCGTTATGGTTAACCAAGTCTACGCACACATTGTTCATCATGAAATAACCAGCCCTTCAGTCCAGTCGCACTATGATTGATAATGTAACAGAATATTTCATGCATTGCAGTCGTTATGGTTAATCCAGTCCACACACAAATCATTCGTCATGAAATAATCAGCCCCTTCAGTCGAATCCCACTATTATTGATTACTTAACATAATATTTCATGTATTGCAGTCGTTATGGTTAACCAAGTCCACGCACAAATTGTTCGTCATGAAATAACCAACCCTTCAGTCCAATCAGTGTCCATACGTCCATTTTCAACATCAAGTTCTCTGTAACCACCTTTTTTCTTCATAATCAAGTCACCCCACAGCATCTCTGCCATGCAAGTAGGACAATTTCCCAATACTGGAATTAAGTATGAAGTATTCTTGACAAATTGCTTTGCCAGGCATATTATGTGGGATTTAAAATTACATGTTGGTTGGATACACTCAATTTTTTCTTCAGGGTTAATACTCAGGTGGCATAAACCACAAATAAAAGATATATCCCCATGACCACCAGCAGCTGGTAAAATCTTCTTTCTCTTCACAGTTCCTTGTGCAATGGGCATGTGAATTGGGGGCTGCATATTCACCTGAAATTGAGTTAACTATAAAACACTGTTCTCTGTGGTTAAGATAAGAAAAAAAAATAGTCCTGTTGGTTCTGAAACCTACCGGAAATTCAAGGGCGTATTCTGGTTTAAGCCATCGGATAGTAAGGGGCATCTGAAACCAAGGGCCTACACGCAGCATTTCAGTGAGAACCCGAAAGCAGAATTTGAATCGAGTTTCTGAAGTGCGTTTCTTCGCCACATGCTGTAGTCGTCTGGACCTGTGAGGATGTTGCCACGCCCATTCAAACTGAAAAGAAATGCTACTTGGTCACACAGAAATCATCCTTGATACCACGTTAACCTACCCGCAGTGCTGATATTTCATTGGGGAAACCATGAACAATCAGAACCATTTCCCTGCAGCAGACATGGACATGATTTCATTAATACAAAATTCACAATTACAGCAGTTGGTATGTAGCCTATAGTGCTGACCAAAAAACAACCGGTGAAATATGCATCAATTCGATGATTCTATGCATTGCGCATTATCACTGTGAACAAATCCAGCCATTATTTACCATGGTCCTTTGTTGCTAGTCCTGCAGGCTCCCCCCGCCTTCCGGCCCTTGTTGTGCTGCTTGATCCGCCGGTTGGGATCCACCGTGAACCCGATGTACGTACGGCCCTTGTACTTGGGATTGGTGCAGTACAGCAGGTACACCCCTCGGAAGTCCTCCACGTCCACCGAGGGGGCAGGGCCAGACATTGCTTGCTATTTGGGAGCTGGGAGGTCGTGTCAGTCGTATCTCGTGTGGTGGTCTACCAGTATTGATCGTAGTCTCGCACACCGATGGGGGTGATCGGGCGACAAACTGACAAAGGAATGACGGGATCAGGGGATGACATCATCCGGCTGCCCAGCATCCGGTGAAAAAATCAGTCCGCGCATCACAGTTATAACCACAGAGTAGTTATAACTAGACTGTTGAAACTCCTCACAAGCTATATAACAGCCTTGCGAATCGGATCTTCAGGAGATTCCGCATTGTCCGTACGGGAGTGGGTTGACAATATTCTCGCATACGTCTCGAGATAAATTGTACGTTCGTAACTTAATTTACACCAAACGTGGGCCTAATACTAAATTTAAAAATGGCAAATAAGCTGCGTTGGAGAAAGCTGTTCCCGGTGGGGCACACATAACCGTTTTTTCAGCTTTAATAGCTACAATGACATTCAGCAATGCCAACCGAACATTGGATGTCAACTACTGTGATGCCAACTGTCCTGCAACATTTGGCAAATATTTTCGAGAAATAAAAACAATGAATGAAAAGTCTGCTGCAGAGTGTTTGCCGGGTTTGCCTGTCAATAAATGCATGAAATATATCCTAAATCCTTGCCTAAATCACAATCTGCAAAATGTGACGCACCGATACACCCAGATGCACCCACCTTGAATACTTGATTAACTTATGGCTGTTTTATTGAGGGCTCTGAATTTATATAAATATACTCTTATACTCTTATTACCACCTGTTACCACCAAGTTACCACTTACTTATTAATAATATAATCATAATAATAATCCTGGGTAGTGCTTGACCTCATCTGAGGTATGCAGCACACACCTTTATTTATTACATCAAGTACATTTGAGCCTTGACTTGATGAGCCTTGATACTTGACCTCGCGGAATGACTTGCTCGGCGCCAAGTAGCGGCTAGCTCGTCATGACGAGGTCAGAAATTGAGACTTGACCTCGCGCAATGACTTGCTCGGCGCCAAGTAGCGGCTAGCTCGTCATGACGAGGTCAGGAGAATATTTGACAGCCGCGAGGTCCCGCGACGTGGCGGCTATCCTGAGGCGAGCTCGCCAGCTTCTGGCGACCTAGCGGCAAGCTCGCGGCTATGTTAAATTTTGGTAAGGGTTTTTACGTAGCGCCCGGGCCCACGGGCAGGATGACAGGAAGGGATGTGTAAGGTGCAGTGCAATGTCTTAAGTGGCCATTTTTAGTGAACTCCCCCGGGTGGTATATAGTCTGCGGAAATACCACCCGAGACGAAGCCAGATAAGGTGACCCTGAACTCTGCATGAGATGAAGGGGGTGTCCCCGGGTTGGAATCGAACCCGGGACCTTAACATCCGTGGACGCATACGTTACCGCAGCACGTTGCCTCCCCCCACTTACTTATTATTAGGCAAAGATATATGTTTGAGGGATACATAAAAGCATTTAGTTAGCATACTTGAAACTGCATGTTAATTTTCGTCAGCTTGGGGCAATATCGCAGAAAGGGGCCCCCGCATCAATACGATTTAAGTGTAGCTGCAAACCCTTGCATGAATTCCCCTGAACTGTCAGGCCCCAATAACTCGTCCTTTGTATGAGCTTCTCTCCCAATGGCAAACAGGTCAGTGTCAAACTTTCCATCTCCAAAGCCTCCCTCGATCCCTTCCAGCTCACATGGAGTTTACCACTTATCCATCTTCTCTGGAACACAACGGGTCATAAACCTGGTTCCTCTGCGCCTGATATGCATGGCATTGTCAGTCACCAGGTGGGCCATCTCCTGATCAAACCCATGCAAGGGGATGCAACAAAGCATAGCCATAGTTTAAAAGCCAGTCCTGTTACATAGGAATCCAGCACACTCCAGGACCACATAATTATATCTGTTGTGTATTATAAGAATAAAGAGGCTAGAACTTTTCCTGCATCTTTATCCCAGTCAACTTTTTTTTTTTTTAAATTTACCCCGTGAATGACCTGTTAGGTCTTTAGGGGGTGGTGGATTACCACCATTGGTATTTTGGAGCGTGTTAAGATAAAATCTTATTAGTGTACTCCAGGGTTGGTAGGAGGGGATGTGCAAAGTGCATGTGCGCTGTCGTTAATTGGTCATTTTGTGAACTCCCCCGGGTGGCTTAGTCTATCGGAAATTGCCACCCGAAACGAAGCCAGAGATGGCCCAACTCTGCACGAAAGAAGGTGGGAACCCCGGGTGGGGATTGAACCCAATCCCAGTCAACTTAGTGACGTCCCAGAGACGTCCACGTTTAGTCCGTTGTGGACGTATTGGACGTCTCCAGAATGGGACGTCATTGGACCAAGACGTCCAGAAGACATGCACAAGATGACGAACGACCTTATAAAGGGACCAATTTACAATGAAAAGACATCCGGTGGACATCTTGTTCATGTGATATGTGGACTTTAAAGATGTCCATTGGACAACACTCCAGGTCATGCCGGGGATATCAAGGGGGTGTAGGGGGTCATAATAAGATGCCCGGAAGATGTCAGTAATGTTACTTTAGGACGTCTTTTAGACTTCTCTCGCTCAGGGTTCACCTACGAGATATAGAGCCTGAGCGGTTCCAGGAGGGACCTATTATACTCGTTACGAATTTTTTTAAACCAAAGAATATAGGGACTAAAAAAATTTTTCTTTCCTTTCCATGCTTAGGAAGGTTTTTCTGACAAAGTCACGGAAGGACAGGGGAAAATAAAATTCAATGAAAAAGTTACATGCGTTTAAATAGTGCTTGGAGCCTCTCAGGCTCCACCTACGTAGTTAAGGGTTAAGTAATCAATAATAGTGTGACAAAAATTGAATAAAGGAACTGAATGTATTATGAGAGTTGTGCATGACAACAGGGTAACCTGGAAGTCACTGTCGATATGAAAATATCAAAGCAAGCATTGCTGACTTCTGCGCTGAATGCAATATCTGCAGGAATATGTTTTTTAAACTGCTCTTTTTCCCAATCAAGGGGTAGAAGAACACTGGATATGTATTCAAAACCAAAAAAAACTACCATATTTCTGTGCATTCTTTGGCAAGATGGCATAAAACTAGGTCAACCAGAGGACTGGTACACCCCAGGGAGTCAGCCAGACAAAGTCTGACGGCCCAAGAGAAAACCCTGTATCTCGACTTTTTGTCATTTCGAGATACTATTCGCACTTGAAGTTATTTGTTTGATTGTTTCCATTATCGTATATGAAAGTGCACGATTTCAATTGGCCAAAACTTTGCAAGGGTTGCTCCTGCAATTACGGGCTTTGTGCCAAAAAGGTTTGGCTTGCAAAGAGGAGTGCAATGGTGCATTTATCTCCTTTTACATGATTTTCGAAGATACTTGGTTTTCACTTGGGCTGTCAAAGTGGGGTCATTTTTCATTATTTCCTGTTTGTGGAACCTCTTTCAAAATGACCCTAACTTGGGGCGACACGGTGGCTGAGTGGTTAGCGCCACAGCCTTCCACCTCTAAGGTCCCGAGTTCGATCCCCGGGTCGGACGGAGGATATTTATGTGGATAGAGTTTCGATGGGTTCTCTCCGTGTTCGCGTGGGTTTTCTCGGGGGTCTCCTGTTTCCTCCCACTATCAAAATCCATCACATTACAGGCAAATGATTAACGTCGGATATTCAAAAGATGATCCCCTAAGAGGCCCAAGGGGCCTATCACGGGGTATCCATTATGACCCTAACTTCAAATGTTCCATAGTTTGAAAGCTGAGACTTGCTTGGTAGTCCAACGATGCTTCTAAGTTTGTACTGTGTGTGCAATTTTATAATGTCCTTGCTGCGTAAGTGCCATATGTCATGTGCCGAAGCCGTCTCTCACTGTGAAAGCATCTTTTGCGTTACGTTTGCGTGTTTTCAGTGCTTTTTTTTTTTTGCTTTACATATATTTTGTTTTCATGTTTTAATATAGGCCTTTAGGGAATTGTGTTATTTTTACTTTATGTGTATTTGCTGTTTAAGTTGATCGAAATAAGTATTGTTTGTGGTCTGGGGACAGATTAATTCACTTTCCATTATTTCTCATGGAAAAAATTAATTCGGACTACAAACAATTCCGGGCTTGAGCGACCTCCTGGAACGAAATCAGTTCGAAGTAAGAGGAACCACTGTAGTCCTCAATGACCACCAAAATGATACAATGCTGAAACAGGTTTATTGTCTCACAAGCAACTATATTTTGCATATTTTTGCAGCACTTGCAAATGAATGATATGGGTGGTTAATTGGTTATTACCTTGTATGGTGCAGATAGTCTCGAAAGCACAGTCATTAAACTGAGATTTAACCCCTTTGCTACCAGATAGGCCCGAACCACGTAGATTTTGGCTTACGCGTACTCCGAAAATATGGACAAGATATTTTACAAATAATAACAGCTATACTTACCATGTTCAGGGAAAACACTATGAATGTGTCTGGAACAAGGTATGCCATTATTGGAAATCCAGACCAGTGCAGTGTATGGTTTCATAATACACTGTACCTTGACTGTACTGGTAGGCTATACATAATCTGACATAATATTGGGGATGATCAATTCCTGTTTGAGTTGATGCAACCGGCCTCAAGTATCATAATTTAAAGCATTAATCACTGCTGCACCTAAATATTAAACATTTTCTTTCAAACGCATATGACGCATATGTACAATACGGTGTTGCATTGATACGGTAGGGCGGCAGTAATGCTAGAGACGCTCAGAAGATGGCAGCACTATTTTCTAAACAGAATATTTCACAGCCACCGGAACGCGTTCCATTTCAAGTTGAGAGCATCTTGGGTTGAGAGTGGAACACAGTGTGAGTTGCCTCTCGCAGATTATTGTTAAACTTAAGTCAGCTAATTTTATCCGCCTCTATCCAAGCGTTATTATTTTAGCTTCCTGTCGTTTCGAATCCCTCACCAAGCTCTTGCCCTCACTAACTTCCTGCCAGTTTGGGCGAAGAGTTCCTGTCCCCGGCATACTCTTGCCCCGGCTTAGAATATGGATTCCCCTGCTTCGGAAGACATGGCCGGATGCTCGAATTATCAGATGGAGGAGATAGACGACGTGAGACGGAAGACCGTATGTCCGGAGGGCAACTTCGAGGACTGTCAGGTGGAGGAATTATCGGAGGAAAGAGAAGGTAAGGCGTTTTGTACAGCAGTCTGTATAATGTCTATTTTGCTCCAAGCACTAAGATTTTTGAGGAAGAAGTGCATAGTAGTATCAAGAGCATGAACCGCAGCAGCCCAGTGCTTCCTTCTGCCTCTCCAAATGTGTCAATTGGTCCACACTAAAGCTGCTTGTCTTGCCTGATTGCCCATTGTCCTATCAATGTGCATCTAATGGGCCATAATCTTAAGAATATTTGCACGCAAAAATAGTTGTGACGCGTCCGAATTGATTTCGAGCAGGGAGTCGCGTCCGAATTCACATCAGCCTTCCAAGCATGCTCAGAAGCCTGGTTTGAATCCTTATGTTCCTTTCATTACATTTCAATTGCTCTTTCTGTACATACCGGGTTCAGTACACCTTCTGTCAGTCATGTCTGATCGTAGCCAGAGCCAGTCTAGTCTTGTGGAGGAAAAGATCATACCAGGTGAGCTACACTGTGAACCGCAAAACCATTAAAAGAGCGCTTTGGAATGCTCTGCGGTTGTTTTTTAGCTCTTTTAATGGTGTGCGGTTTACGGTGTACATTATAATGGACACAGAGTCTCAGTACAGTAACTCTCATGTGTGTACTCAGGGAGCCGGGATGAGCTGAAATGTGGACAACCAAGTGAGACTTGCCCGCCACGTGAAAAGGTCTAAATTAATTTAAATTATTCCTTCAGGTACGTCCCATGGTTTCCGCTGCGATAGGCCTGCGGTGTTGAAGGCTGCGACAGATGCGGTCAAGGCAGGAGGAAGCCAAGGCTCCAAGACTGGATCGTTCGTCCCGTCACCTAAAAGTGTCAAGTTCAGAGTCGTGCCTGCTGGGCCTACATGCGAACGACGGGAGAGGCCAAGCATGTACTACCCTTCTGTCAAGCTTAATGATGGACGAGAGGTGTACTATGTAAGCAATGCAGGTACAGCATTGGTGGTATTTTAGGGTCACTTATTTCACCCATTTTATTATAGAAGCCAATACGTCCAGTGAAAGTGCTGTTTATGAAGTACCAGAATCACAAAAGGATCCCGAAGTTTTTGCTGACAACTCGGAAGTAAGTGTCAAGGTAATTTTCGACAAGGACATTTATTAGGACTGTCCCTGAATTGAAGAGAGGTGATTGGAAGTTTACGACAATGAGATCAATGTAAACATAGAAATACCGTATTACTTCTGCGCTAACTTTGCAGTTAGAGCAACAGAAACTAATTAAATTCATGCTTCTGAAAGAAAAGAAAAAAGTGTCCGTGATGGTACAGTATGACAAAAAATCGAATACGAGATTGGTATAACCAAGAATCATTATTATTTTATAAGTAATAATAATAAAATAAGTAATCCCTGGTATAACCGCCGTGCAATTAACTACATAATTCGTCATGTAAATGCCCTGACAGTTATTCTGTTCAAGTAGCAAACTCCAGCTTCACTCATCATTATCAGTGCCGGTTTCACCAAGCCCGGTTTTTATGAAAACCGGGCTTGGTGAAACCGGCCCTATGTCAGCTTAAGTATAATAAGTCTCCTCTGCAATACCTGAATAATGTATATAAATTATCTACCACATTTCCTTTCAGGAAAATGGCTCCACTCAAATGAAGCAAGATTGTCTCCAGGAAGAAGTTGACCACGGAGCCCAAAAGTGAAGAATAAGTCTTCACAACTTGTCTTGCTTAAATCATGCTGCAATTTTATATCATGGCACCATTAAAGGTGTGGCACAATACAGTTTTAATTTAGTACATATTTTGTGTTAGCTTGTGGCTCCCGTCATTCCTGACTACCCCTTTATATGGAAATGTTGTGATGGTGCTGTTGTTGTTGCACATTGTAAATCAATTTTTTAACCAAAATCTCATTGCAACTCTCATGTACACATAAATGAAACTCAAAGTTGGCTAACAACTGAAGTAAGGACATACCTTATAGGTACAACTAGTACTACATGTTTTTCTAAAAAATCTTGAGCCTGCATGGATGCTTACAAAATACAGTTACTTTTAAGGGAAAGCATATTTGGGCATACCACAGCAACTTGCCAGCAACTAGAAAATCAATTCGATTACCTCGCACTTGTAACAAGTGTTTTTTCTCTTTCAAGTGGTTGCCAGAATGAACAAGCACTAGTTTTAACATCCACTTCCTCTTGAACAGTACCGTTGGCTTTTATAACACCGCATGACTTATGCTTGGTCAACGACTTACAATGATCAACAACAAATGCAACTAATTTGTATGTCCATCAATCGTCACTAAGAAAAACTTACAATCGTCTGATCACAGTTGGTGCTAAAACTGGTTTTAGCAAGTGAGGAGAACCCTGTTGATGCTCACACAAAGCAAGTCCTAATAAAACGCATGTGTGGGCTTCCTTCTCTGTTGAAAGTCATGATCAAAATTTTCATGTTTATTATGACTATTAGGTATATAGTCTGGTGACCCGGGGTAGCTTGCCCCCTGGGGTAACTGGTTGTTTACTGCTATCCTCTTACATATGCTGCCATGGTGATTGCCCCCGGGATAGCTTACCCTGGGTCACTAGACTAGGGGCCTTAGTCAGTCCCACTTTGGTGAGTGTGTCCTAATTTTCTGCATGGCAGACTTTTTAAAAGTGCAACATTTTGGCACATTTCTAACCTAAATTTTCGCACTGGCACCACTGCAATTTATCCTTTGTCTTGGGCAGGGTGGCCGAATGTCCAGAGTTGTGTTACGGTGTGTAGGCTTCCGACAGAAATTTAATTGCAATAATAATTATTGCAATTAAATTTCTGTCGGTAGTGGTTGGACATTTATTGTTAGTTATTGGCAGGTAAATTTGTGGACGTAAATGGAGCCCATTTTTAGAGAGGAAGAATAGCATGATACAGACCGCACTCTAGGTCAACTGTAATTTTTGATTTTTAAATGCAAACTTATATTGATCCCATGTTCTGTAACTACTTTTTGCCCATTTTGAAGTACTGAAACAATGCATGACAATTCCAATGAAGCTATAGTAAATAGCGTCAACACCAGCAACACATGCATGTACATTATAAATATTTGGTAAAATACCACCTGCAATGAAGAGAGATGAAATGAGCGCCAAGAGCTTCACAGCTAATATGACAGCAATGGAAGAGTTTGATGTTGCAAATCAGGTGTAATTACACCAAAGGGACAGACATGTTTGATGATGAAATAGGTAAGATTTTGGCTCTCTTCACACTCTGGCTAAGCACTCGAACCTACAACAACACATCATTCTAACCACATATCGAGTGTGTCTGGCCCCTTTAGTGTCAAAATACTACTGCCTAGTCCGCCGTGAAGGTATTGATTGCAAAATTACCACTGTTCCGCGCATCCTGAACATATCGCAAAAATTAAAGAGACTGGCATTTTCCCATCAAGTACTGTTTATTCTCACAAATGCATTACACCCATTTTTAATCACAGCTCACAAGTACGACTTGAGTTTTGCATGTCACATGTAATTGCCACAAAGCACACGTAAACACACATAATACATAGTAACATCCACAGTTTCAGTTGATGTTATACATATTAATGACTTCTATCCAGATTGAAACACAACTACTTTAACTGAAAGGAAATTTTCTTTCACCTAGGAGAAAGCAACTTTAATGTTCTCCATCCTCAACATCATCCCTAACACATCACGGGTACTCTCTCAGTATTACACTACACCACACAGTACACCATAAACGACAGCACTACAGACTACACAATAAACTACACCACTACTCCAAACTACAGGACTAACGAAACCACACTACACCATACACTACTGTACTACACTATTAACCACACCACAAACTACTGTACTACAGTATTAACCACACCATTACACCAGACACTACAGTACTACACTATCGTTATTAACCTTGAACCATTCTGTTAACACAACCTCTATTTTTTCTGCATAACTTTTCCAGAACATCTGCAATCAAACCCTGAGATATTTTTTAAAACTGTGTAGTACTCATTTGCAGATGATGTCTAGCAACATCTTTCTCACTTGCCAAAAACCAATCAGGGCTTCTTGACATTGGAAAACTTTCAGAACAAAAAAAAAACACACCCACACACACCCACACACAAAAAAAATGTTACAAAAAGCAAGGGTGCTCAACCTTTGGCTTACAGCCTGTCTGTACCTTGCCTAACCCTTAACTGCAGGCCTGCAAGTTTCCCAAATTATTAATTTTAACAAGGCAGATGTTGTTTATGAATTCGATCCTAAAAGTAGTATGTAGGTAGGACTTGTCTGCTTTATGGCCTGCGGAGTGTACCAAACCAAACGAGCCCGTGACTTCCGAAAGGTTTGAGCACCCATGCTCCACAGCCTGCAAACGTATAGCCTCTGTGAAGGCATGACCCCAGTGATCAACATCCATAATGTCAACATCAACCATTTCAGATGACATTACACATATTAACGAGCTTCTTTCAGAAATGACACTTTACTACATGTAATTGAAGCTGTCTTAATTTTCGTACTTTTCTCATTTTTTTACCTTGTTTTTATCCATTTTCATGTTTTATTCAATTATTATTTATTACTGGTATATATTTTATTCATTTTTTTTTAATTTTTATTATTATTTTATACAGTTTTATTTTTTATTCGTTTTTATTCATTTTATATTTTTATTCATTATTATTATTTTTTCATTTCTTTATATTCCATGTCATGTCCATGTCAAGCAATGCAGATTTGGTTCTGAATTCATTCTCATCAGCTGCATTCAAAAACTTGCATGAACCCTGTCACCTAGCTTATGCTGAACACTTCAGACCTTTCCGAATCCTACGCAGGAAGCATTTGTCTGCCCGGGTCAAATTTTGCAGAGGTCCAACGGCATTGAGGTTTTTGAGTTTTGAGCAATGAGTTGCAATGTCCACCAGGCCAGTCATGGTGATGGAAGTGCGGCTGAGCCTCGTGCTGACAAGAGCAGGGCAGTTGCAGGCAAGCACACTGGCAAAGGTATCATCCAGGGTACGCAGGTTGAACAGGTGGAGGTTGGTTAAGTATTGGAACTGCCCTTGCGACAAGGCACTGCTCAGGAATGGTACAATCATGTTGGTACAACGGTTAGGAGAGCCTCTATCAGTAACCAAAGGCGAAATGTTTAAGTTTAATACCCTGATGTTGTTGAGCATCCTGACTCTAGCCAGCAAACCTGGGCAGGGTTCACTTTCTTGCCCTAACACGATGGCCAGACTTGCCGTATTCTGAGGCAACATATACCTGTATGACTGCTCTCGACACATCCCATCTATTGACAGGATCTCCAGGAAGTTAACTAAATCCCCATTGCTCATGAGCCCTGGCCAATCTTCTTCCTCCTCAAGTGGGCATGAGACATGACAGAGATGGTGTTTTGGTGGATCATCTGGCAACATAATCTTGCAAGTTCCACTGTATGTGGCCAGCTTAGTGCCAGCAAAGATGTTTGCATAGAATGCAGAACCCACAGGCTCATGGTGCCCAAAAACAACAACCTCTTGAATCTTGGGAAAGCTGTCAGCCATAATTTTTAAGGTGTCGGAATCAAATATGGTGATCCTGACCTGTAAAGAGTATATCATCATATCCTTGCATTGCATATTTAATCAAGATTATAGAACTTTCATTATTCTCCGTCAGAGATTTATATTAAAGTGCAGTCCTCACCAATTCCAGCACTTCCAGGAGAGTGCAGGTTTCAGCAGCACACTGAAGCACATGGTCAGCACCTTTGGCAAAGTCCTTCAGTATCAAAGTCTTCAAGCAAATCTTATTTGCTACAAGGTCAGCAGCTTCTATGTTTGTGATCCTTCTGCCTGACAGCTCCAGAGATGTCCAAAGAGTAGGGGTGTCAATAAGACGGTTCCATTCCTTGGACACAAGAGAAGCCCTGATCTTGTCTCCAGTGTCCAGAAAGGAAAATATGTAGATCTTCAACTCCTCCACAAGGTCGGAGAAAATACGGCCTGGCATGATGGATCCAATAGCCTACAATGAGAAGGCAGTGCACTCAAGACTGCAAAACTTATGCATGAAGGAAATACAACTGGTCTGATACCGAATCACTGTTTAGCGAGTCAGTGAAGAACGGCAGCTGCTCGATAATGTCAATGTTTGACAGCAATTTGTCTCCGCACCCTTCAGACCATGACCAGATCAATCAGTAAAAAGACATTATAATGTACTCATTCTCACGATAGTACGTACGAGATTCAGACCCATTGGCGGACCCCTCGGCTGTCGCTCTCCCGTCTGATGCGATGCGATTCGGGAATGTAAAGTATAATATGTACTATCACTATAATGATACTGTATCAGGGATAGAAGTGGGAATCAATTTACTGCTACAGCCATTATTATTATTATTATTATTATTATTATTATTATTATTATTATTATTATTATTACGAGGGCGACACGGTGGCTGAGTGGTTAGCGCCGCAGCCTTCCACCTCTAAGGTCCCGAGTTCGATCCCCGGGTCGAACGGAGGATACTTATGTGGATAGAGTTTCAATGGGTTCTCTCCGTGTTCGTGTGGGTTTTCTCGGGGTTCTCCCGTTTCCTCCCGCAATCAAAATCCATCACAGCGCAAGCAATGATTAAAGTCGGTTATTCAAAAGATGATCACCTAAGAGGCCCAAGGGGCCTATCACAGGGTATCCATTATTACTATTGTTATTATTATTATTATTATTATTATTATTATTATTATTATTATTATTATTAGGCCTATTATTACTACTACTACTACTACTACTACTACTACTACTACTACTACCACTACTAGTACTACTACCTGTACTGGATTCAGTGGGGCTTAATGTCGGCCTATTTCTGCCTCTAAGGCTCAACACCGACACCAGGGGGTGGTCCTCCTCCTGGAAATTTGGCCACTCTGGGGATCTTTAACGTGCACTCGCGCAATGTCACGGGACCAACGGCTTTACTTCCCGTCCGAAGGAAGGCGCACTCTCACTTTTCTACCACCCGGAGAAAAGTCACGACCTCGGCCAGGTTCGAACCCACAACCTTGGGACCAGAGGCGAGCGCGCTAACCACTAGTCCACCAAGGCCGGCTTTACTACCTGTACTATCTACTTTTTTAATTTTTTAATTTTATTATTATGCACCTTTCCAATCCCAGTCTTTGGCATGCTTCAGCCGGTCTCCCACACTCTTTCGATCTCTTTTTCACTAGCTGACGGGAATACCTTGAAAACAGTTTCTGTAAAAAAAAACATTCAGGTAGACCTGAATATTTAGTTATACATAAACATGATACATCCTTTGTTGGTGGACATCACCTGGGACAGTGCCGAAGTCAACATCCCAGCATAGCCTGTACATTCGGCAAGTAGAAGGCGTTCCTTCCGGAAGCCAGGAGGTTTTGCTGCCCTCCTTCGTCCCGTGCACGGCAATGGGTTTTGGTCTGGTGGTGCCAACAACTCAGCAATGAGATGGTCCTCCTGCCTGGCCCGTCCTTTGTTGGTGGACGTCACCTGGGACACCACTGAAGTCAACATCCCAGCATAGCCTGTCCTATCGGCAACCTGTTGTATCCCTTTCCCCCCNTTCAGATATTTTTTTTGTACATGTATTTGGTCATATGAGGATATTGAAGACCTCCTCCTCAATATCCGCTGGAAACCCCATATCTGCTTGGGAAGCGCCGTGAAGATGATGATGATGATGATGATGATGATACATCCTCCTGTGGATGTAATTATTATGAAATTTTCTAGTACCTTGCACTACGGACAAATTCAGTTTGGCAAACTGCCTTTTCCCATTAAGTCCGCAGAAGCTGTACTATGCGGCCACTTCATTCACCATGATTTTTTTCATGACGCTTCGTGTCATGGTGCATGTCGCCTCCCACACTCTGCAGCATGGAAATCTGAAATTGTGAAGCATATATAATATATTATGTAAATATGATCAAGTCGCCAGATTCTCGACAGGTCAACAGAAGACTCCATGCAAATATAGTAACGTCATCTCTAAGCAGCGTACCAAAGGGGTAAGAATTCCCATTAACAGATACAAAATGAGGGCAAAAAAAAATAAGTAAGAATGACATAAGTTATGTCACGTTTGCTTACAGAAAAAAGTTAAATTTTTAAATTTTGTTTTGGTGCATGTGAATAAAATATGCAGTACTTTCTCGTAAACAATAAAAATTGGAGGGTGATGGAAAATATCTGACTTCACATTTAGCACCAGCACACATAAATTTACCAGATCAAGCATGCACCATTTTCTTCCTCATTTCTTCTGAGGACAGGACATCCTCTGCCCTGTCCACTTCTTCTGAGTATCGTAAGAGGAGTTATTGGGCCGTTTGCAGCAGGCTCTTCAGCCTGATGCTCCTCAGAATATGCCCGAAGATTTAATTGATGTATGATATTATCAAGGCGGACTTCCATGCTGCAGCGCATGTCCATCATGCACTTATCGGAATGGCTGCACAGCAGTGCTCTTGATTAACAACTGAAATCGAAAGTTGTGATTATTCCACAGTAATAATAATAATGCATAATGGGGATATAATTTTGCATATAATATTTCACACAATAAAATTTATTATGCAACAATTAAGGGGGCATCCAAAGCTAGGGTGAATAGCTGCTGTCCATATAAATAAGACATGCATTACATGCCCATTTTGAGCATTTATACTAGGGAAGTCACAAATTGTTTCAAAATCAATTTTGGTTTTACTGTATTGTGGAGTGTATGTGTAAGTACAAGTGACCACAAATAAAGATTGGGTTGTATTAAAATTTTGTCTCAGTTTGAAATTGTGTCAGGCCTTTGAAAGTGCTTTTACTGTCACTCTGTGGCTCTGTGGTATATAAAATTTTGCAACAAGTAAACAATGTGTGTGCCTTCCGTATTGCTTTAAGTGGCAATTTGGATGTAGTCAACGAATCTCCATGGCCCCTTGTTTTTTTGCATCACACACCTGCAGTAATTTGCCATTATTAGCACACTCTCCTCATCATTGACATGGATCTATTGACCATAGTTTACTTACCGCCAGGACGTTGATTGAGTGATACCTCTTCTGGTTGACATGTGTTCTGGGCATTGTCCGACCAGAGGGGGAGCAATGTGAGCAAACTGACTCCCATCAATCCCCTCGACCACCCCAGGGAACCCAGCCTGGATGAAGCCTTGCTTCACATCCCTGATTTCTTGTAGGGTGCGATTGAACCCATTGTGGGCCTAGATGTTGGTCAATGGTTGTGGTCACTGAGGTTATATACCTTGCTCACGGTGGGTTGTGGTACAAGTTGCTGCCAATTTCCTCTTGGTAACAGCCAGTGGAATAAAACCATCGGGCAATCAGTACCTGCATAATAGTGGAATTTATTGCAGCATATGCCTTAAGCAGCGTTTACATGTGAGCGATTTGACAAGCGAAGCGGAGCGAAGTCATCGCCGAGTGACGTAACCAATATTGTTTCAGGTGAAAGTAACAATCGATTTTCGCCTCAAACAATACTGGTTACTCGGGTTACTCCGCGTTGTTATTGCTGGCGATCAAATCGCTCACATGTAAATGCACCTTTAATTTCCATTTTCATACACTTCTTGATCATTTCATCATGCACTACCACCTACCTTTGTCTCCACAGTCAGTGCAGTCTGGCATACCTTTTTGGCTTCTAAGGTATGCTGGAGCTGCTCGCCACCTGCTTGGCTGCTCTGCCTGTGACTTCGCCATCCTGTCTGCCCCCTCCATCTCCTATGAACCATATGTTGTGAAGAGGTTTTTCAGTTTGTGGATGACCACCTCGCCTTTCTCACCAGATACCCATGCTGTGCTCATCTACTGTTGGACTGCCTCAGCACATTGCGTGACCTGCATGCTGCTGTGTAGTGTCCCAACTTGGAGCTGTTGTGGCATTTGGCCACCGGACAGTTCTTGTGTGGATGCATCTCCCTTTCACAGTATCTGCAGGATTTCTTTGTGTGGTTATTTGCATGGGAAGGCTAGGTAGGATTTTTCTTTTGTGAGGTTTTGCATGCAGGACTGGTGGCTAGGTGGTGCTTTCTTTGTAAGGCTTCTACTTGCTCTGTCCCAGCAGGTGTCATTTCTGCCTGCTGTTGTTGTATTGTTTCTTTTCTGGCTCTGCAGGGCAGTGTCCAACTAAGATCCAAGATGAGCTGGAGGACTTTGAATAACTGATGACTGTCCCTCATGCTTACACCAACATACCTCTGAACAGCTCTGTCTTCATAGTGCTGTACTCACATTTGCCATCAGTGCATATAAGGCTGTTGCAAACTGCTCTATACCAGGGATTACTTAACATGCTAAGTAATCTAAATGATAAAATCATGTTAAATAACACGTTAAGTAATCCCTGTCTATACTTTCACCCGGGCCTGGTCTTGGTGATTGAAGCGGACTTTCATACACCATATTCCTACGGGGGATGAAATGCTTGTCGAAGGCATCTTTCACATCGGAGAATTTCTTTTTGCTCTCTTCAGGTTCAGTAAGGTTCGAAGCTGCCAGGATGTCTTCACTTTATACCCCCATAACACACAGGAAATAAGTGGGATACCTGCATCCCCTCTTCTCTTTGTTCAGGCTTGATGCTGACAGCGCTGAAAGCCGGATGGAAGAGAGTAACAAAGCTTGTTTGTCGGCCCACGCCAATACACTGCTTTCTTACAGCATCCTCTACATTTCTGCTACTCGCTACACAGTACACTCCCCAAAACACGTCCCAAAATAATGTACAGATCATGGGTACATACACGATCTTACAGGTACAGATTTAAGTATTCAATCTGCAAGGGGTCTATAAATTTGCTCCACTCCCAACTTGAAATGGAACGGGGTCTGGTGGCTGTTGACAGTGTTGCCATCTTCTGAGCATCTCTGGCATTACTGCTGTCCTACAGTATCAGTGAAATACAGTATTTTATATGCGTTTGAAAGAAATGTGCAACTCCCAGATACCGTAGTTAATAATGCTGTAATTGTGATATGTAGAGCTGGTTGTATCAAGGAGGAAATAATTATCGACAATTATATATAGAATTGGCTAGGTGTGAATTTGTTCCTATATACACCAGTTGACTCATCATTGGATGTCACCTAGGTGCATGTTGTATCCCTAGTTAGCATGTGGGGTGGGAGTAGTGTGCAGAGAGGTAGGATGTACACCCTCTGGTTGTGGTATATATCACACTACATCCAAGTGGGGGGGGGGGCAGACAGTGTTGCCATTTGGCAACAGGTTATAGTTACAACAGATTATGTAGTGGCAATTGGTGGTATTATGTCAAACACTGGTTTTCGCCAGAGTCTGTGGTACAGTATGTGCTGCTGGTCTGATGGTTGTGGTGCCTACACACTTGCATCACCCACGGTTTGCCCAGTTTCTTCACTGGCGGTCATGAGGCAGTTTGTATGGCAAGAATATTGATATTATGTCCACCACCTCCTAGCTCATTTTTATCAACTATTGGAATGTTCTGGAACATACCAGCTGGAGAAGAAAAAAAAGTAATAAAGCATGTTGGTGTTATCTTGCATTCCTTGAACGCCTGCAGGAAACCCGAGCCTCTCCATTGTCCTGGTTCTCTATGTTTCACATTCCAGACCAAACTGGTTCACCAGAGTGCAGATTGCATTCAGAGTTGAAGGAGCTCTTGCAAACACTACACTGAGCTGGCAGGGTGAGTGTACTGGGCGGTGTCTCCACTGGTAGAATCTGGGGAAAAAGGTACAAAATGTTTCTTGATTCTTAACTGTATATTATTTTGATGGTTACAAGAAGGAGTGTGCTCCCTTTGTGGCTTCACTGGCTTGAGATACAAATGGCTGAAGACTAGGGGATGCCGCATATCCATTTGTGTCATGGTCCAGTCAAAAAATGGGCTAAAGTTATGGAGTTACACAGGTTTAAAATTACAACTTCACACAAGAGGGGTGTGTTGCATCAGAAAATAAAGCATTCATTGGCATGTTAATGTCTTTGCGGTTGCACGTAAGGTAATGCACACAGCATACCAAAGTTTCAGGTGCTTGTGGCCTTCTAGGAGATGTTTTATACGTGATGTTTTAATTAGCCTACTACAGTTTACTCTGGAACCAAAGCAGGTTGGCATGGTGGATAAGGCATCCGACTGCTAATCGGGAGGTCCTGGGTTCGAATCCTGGGGCCGGCAACCCTGACCGTGGTTTTCTGTGGTTTCCCATGGTCTTTCTAGGATAATTCCGGGGCGCTTCCGTATAATAGGTCACAGCCGCTTCCTTCCTTCCCTATTCCTTGGAGGTTGAAAGGCAATGCTGGGCCAACCTCCTTAATATCAATTATGAAGTTGACTCTGGTTATAATAATGACTCTCGGCTATAGCAGACTTGAAAGGATGGGCCCGCCATACTTCCATATATGGCCTGTGTTCCTGGCTATAATAACAGACCTCGGTTATAGGAGACTAATTTCCACGGTCCCTTGAAGTCTGTTATATCCGGAGTCTCCTGTAGTAGGTCCAACAGCAGGCAGCATATTCCTTGGCCCAAAACAAGTCAAAAATGTAGGCGGGAGCAATGTCAGGAGACCAACTGGTAATGAGGTAGACAACCAGACACATTGGACACGGACAGCCCTGCCTAGACTATCTTATGTGATAACACACTACACCTCTTTGTAGGAAGATCACCTGAAAGGTGGATCCACGTACTGACAGAGTGTTGTATGTGTTGTCACACGTATGTGTGTGCCAAGGAGCAGGCAAATGTGTCTGGTTGTCTACCTCATTACTAGTTGCTCTTGAGACATTTCTCACCCCTACATTTTCAACATGTTTTTGAACCAAAGAATATCCTACCTGCCATTGGACCTACTAGAATGAAACACCCTGTACGTGGACTAAATTCCTCCACTGTTCAATGTCCATTAATAAGGCCAATGTTGTAATCAGCCTTTCTTCCCTTTTGAATTGTTGAATATTTTTTCCTCAAATCTGGAATAACCAAAACTGTGCATCCTGGTGTACCCTGCCAATAGCCATGGTGGTGTTACAGTGTTTTTAAATGCTATCAGAGTCAACCCATGTTGTACTGTAGATGAAGTAGCATTGTGGGCAGTCTTTGCATATGTTTTTAATTGTAAATTCTGTGTTACTCACAGATAGTTACTGTTCAATGGACCTTAAAATGCACTGTTTTTTTTACTTAGACAGGGTCCATCATTAATGACTAATATTCTACCTTGCAACAGGGACTCTACAAGTAAAAGCATTACACAGTAGAGAAGATTCCCCCATAAGGGGGTGTTCTATAGATAGGTTATAGATAGGTTAACATAATGAAATTGGGTGATTACGTTACGGTGAGGAGTGTGAGTTGAAAAAGAAGAAGCCTTTCTTATAGTACAGAGTCATCGAAAAAGAATGTCCCGTTTAAAAAACCCTATAACTCGAAAACTTGCACACACATCTGAATGATTTAAGTTATGAAACGCTAAGGAAGGTCTAAAGTTTTGGTTTCAGCTTAGTTTGTTTCGATATGTGCTTCATTTGTCGCTTGGCAGATAAAGAAGGAGGTATATGGTCTTGAGCCCAACAGGCTCAATGACATGTGGAGTCACCCTTGCAATGCTATCCCGTAGGTGCTGAATATCTCTGATATTTACACCACAGGCATTGTTCTTGACGATTCAAATAAAAAAGTCACCTCATCAATGAAATAAACATGCTGTAGAAAAATTTCATTTGTTCAGCCTCCCAGTGTGAGAAGTCTTCAATGAGAAGCTTCCCAATGCCTAGCCCCTCCAGAAGCCCAGATTTTACCTCAATGGACTTTTTTGTGGAGGTGCATCTATGGTGAAAAGATTTGGCATCTCCAGTACCTATGGGAAAAGATTTCAACGGTAATGCCAGACATACCTGAGCAGGTTAGGCATGACGCCGATTACCTTATTTACATTTTTTGAGCGACAAATGGAGCTCATATCAAAACAAACACAACTATAGTAAGACCAAAACTTTAGACATTTCTTAACATTTCAAAACTTAAATCATTTAGATATGTCTACAAGTTTTCAGGTTATAGGGTTTGAAAAATGGGATATTCTTTTTCGATGACCCTGTAGTGACCAAGAAGCACTGAAGTCTCACGAAGAATAATAAGTTATAGACCACTGCATTCTTGCAGAAATGGTATTTGAGAAAAATGATGGTTTATAAAACTCTCAAAAAAACTGATAGAGCAAGTGAAAAATTGCACTTTTAAGAAAGATCCCACTAAACTACTAAACAAGGTGCAAACTGAGCACATTTTATTGCAGGAGATAAATCCAGTATTTAAAAAGATCTGACACTGCATTAGTGGAATATCAGTAGTGTCAACTATTTTTTTTAAAAAAAAACTTACTATCAGGGTGGCAGGATAGTGTAGACTGTAGAGGTTAGTGGTACAACCTTCCACTGCTGAGGTTCTGACTTTGGATCAGAGTGGAATTTCTCATATAGGCCTATGGAAAAGTTGTTTTTTTCTATGCCACAGGCACAATAATTCATCGTCAGTAGTGCAGCAATTGAGTAAAGATGGGAATTGAAAAAAGAATACCCTAAATAAAGAGTCACAGGCCCATCAAAGGGCCACCTATAATGATGATGATGATGATGATTGTTATTATTATTCCAACTCATGACACTTATATTTAATTCTGTTAAATGCTCTAAAGTAGAGTTGTATATTGTTGATGAAAACATATTTTCTGAATAAATGATTTTGCAACACTGATTCACAGGTTCAAATGGTGTAAACACAATGGAAGGATATGATGATTTTGGCCACATTAATATACCCCTGCAGCTCCCATCTCTCTCACCTTTCCTTTCCCTTCAGGGCACCAAAACTACCTGGCCACCCTATGGCTCATATGACACTACTGGGACGACATTTAGCATGAAATACATACATTGAATGCCCTAACCATAGGTACAAGTTATTGAAGCAAACCACTTTTGACAAACCCTGAAAAACCACAGCTAAAATGCTAGCCTATCACCAGATGCAGCATGTGCATTCACTATAGCCCACATAATCCCATAAATAAATTGATATTGATAGGTGTATCGTAAACTTTTTCAGAGTGAAGCTCAACATGGCCTCCAAAGATGTACTATCTACTCCTATTGCAACCCTTGCTCCACTTGTCAATCAACAGCACTATGAGTGCATCAAACGCCTTACAGAGAGAGAAGAACATGCAACTCGCTCATTCAAACTAACCACAGAGAACGTCACCTCACTGTTGTTGCAACAATTAGAGTTAAACTTCAACGTTTCAAAGGAGCTAAATTTGTGCCGGGAGAGGCTGCAGGCTGCTCACATCGAATGTCTTCAACTCCGTATCGTCATGGGTTGGGAAGCTGCAGATGTGCAGAAACGGATTGATACCGAAATGAACCGCTTTGATCAACAGATCAGTACGTTCTTGGCTGCTGGTAAAGAGGAAGAGGTCAAGCTGAAGCAATGGCTGAAAGAAGTGAACAGCAACCAGATGAAAAGCCTGCAGGAGATTGAGGACCGCAAGATAGTGACAGAAGGTACCCATTCTCGACTTCTGCAAAAAGTGACAACAGACATATGCTTGCCTGCAGTCGAGGTGATGATGTTGCAGTTCTTCCTGGAGGGACATCAGCAACAGTTCATGAAAGAGGAGGAGTACCTTCAAGGAATCCAGCAACTGCAAGAAGAGGCGCAGTTGGCCAAAGTGGCCCATCACAAGAAGATGGTGTCCTTGATCGACATGATGCAAGCAACTCAGCATCAGAGGGCAAAGAAGGTGCTCTGGTTGAGGAAGACAAAGGAGGATCTGTATCAGGATTTTGCAAAACGTTTGATACGGCTGAGAGGTACGGGATGGAAGAACACATGGAAGAAACAAATCAAACTGCAGGCTAAGGCAGTGGATACGGAATTTTCCGATGAGTCAAAGATGTTGAAGGAAAAGGAAGAGACATACAAGAAAGAGATTGTGGGATTGGAGGAGGAGCTGAAAGCAGCTCTGGGTAATGTACATGAAAAGGGCGAGGAGGCAGGGCAGAAGCATGAGGAATGGAAGAAAAAAGATGAGCAAAAGATGATGCAGGGAATCACAGCTTTTTGCATGTGAATTATAGGTTGTTTGCTGTTGGCTGGGCCTAAATATTCGGGGTAGAATTTTTGTCATACTGCAAAGTCACTACTAGCAGCCTGCAACTGCTAGTAGGGGATTCTCCCATCATCTTTTTCGTGGGTTACCATCATTATCAGCTGTTGATACTCTACCTCCCTCTCCCTCTTTCTGGTGCACGTACTGGTAAGTTAGCAGTAACCAGCAGTGGGACGAAAATTCGACCCTTGATATCTTGTGAGAATAATTGGGCTCATTGAATATTCCATCAATTTCAAATTGCTTCAAAAATCTACAAATACAAGCTCTCATATAGTTATTTCTTATGGACGTGGATATGTACTGTGAAATCCCGACAGGTCATATTACCAAGAGATGAATGATTTCATAAATACTGCAAATGTGGGAATAGGGGGGGGGGGGGGGANAGTGGAGAGAGGATGAGGGAGAGGTTTCATAATTACTCACTGGGTACAATAAACTTGAAACTTGATGAGGGAGAGGCAGGGACAGGGAGAGAGAGAGAGAACAGCAAAACATTCCAGAAAGAAAAAATATTTAAAAAAAAGCACTAATGCATCACTCAATGCATTTCTACTGCTTCCTTGTAGAAATAAGAGTGCTATGAGATTTGGGCACTAATCTTCTGTAATGCTTCCATGCGGCATCAGGGTTTCAGAGCTTTAACTTATGGCTGCTGACTCGATTTATGAAGGAAAAGTATGTTGTAGTCAAAGTGACAAGTGACAAGAGCTTCTTGGTGCTTTAATTTACATGAAAAAAATGATGCTACGTGAACATTACTCCATGAATTATTTTGACTGCACTTTAATCCACTATTGTCTCAAGGGTGTTCCGGTGGCAAAGTTGATCATTCTGCCAGCTGGTGCAAAGGTGAGTAAATGGATTAATCACCCCTGGCAATGTAAATAAAGTCAGTAGCATTCAAAAAGGTAACGGGTGACCAAAACCTTGTGCCAAGTATGGATTTGAGATCAAATGCAGACTAGAAGTAACTAATTCATCAATTCTCCCAAGCAAACAGCTGGCAGCATTTCCAACTTGGAAAGAGGGACACCCATATAATGGACCATACAAGTAAATTTAGGGGAAACATTGTTCTGACAGTTTTTGCTTGGTCCCATGAAGGATTTCCTATGCATATTTGTTATCAATGACAGACAGCTATATGGAATTAAATGTTTTCACAAGGAGGTTTTTAAATATTTGAAGACATGAAGTGCAGAATTTTCAGTTATGTTTTGGTCCAAAATGAGTTTGTATAATGTAACTGAAGACACACACTATACAGGGTGTTTCAGAGTCACGGGTCACGTGCACGCGAGGGGGTGGGGAAAAATCGTAGGTGGCGACAACCCCGGTAGGTTTTATAAAACAATTTGAAATACGGAAGTAATAAATTTATTTATTACGGCCGTACAGCGTGACGTCACATTCTTTCTGTTCGAATTGACTGGCGCGGACTGGCAGGTGCACTCGTCGGTTGAACCTGGTTGAACAGCTTTTTAGCCTTGCGGGTTGCACTGAAAAAGGCGCTCTACTGCTATACCGGCAGGGTACTGTACACACTACTGTACAGCAGTACACTACTTTGTCTTTGCACAGTACCCTACCGGTATAGCATGAGAGTGCCTTTTTCAGTGCAACCCGCAAGGCTAAAAAGCCGTTCAACCAGGTTCAACCCACTAGTGCACCTGCCAGTCCGCGCCAGTCAATTCGAACAGAAAGGATGTGACGTCACGCTGTACAGCCGTAATAAATAAATAGATTACTGCTGTATTTCCAATTGTTTTATAAAAGCGACCGGGGTTGTCGCCACCTAAGATTTTTCCCCACCCCCTCGAGCGAGCTTGACCCGTGACTCTGAAACACCCTGTACCGTATATGCTAGTGGTCAAGTTAGTTTTCTGACTTTGAGAAATGTTTTAAATTCATTATCCTTTAAGGCCAAATACAAACTTAAACTTCAAAGATTAATATCTTAAATGTGTCAAATGTGAATCTGATCATTTTGCATGTCAGGTCTTCATATTACAGTGTGACTATTGTTTGTAATCAAGTGTTATTGTTGTAACTGGACAGTTCCAAGGAGGGACATTAGCTCTTATATATTGTTACAGGTTATTTTGTGTAGTAGCAGTTATCTCCTCCCACCATCACAGGTCATCAATCATGCATGAAAATACAGGTAGCCCATGACTTACATAGCCTTGACTTAGGTAGATCCAGACTTAACGTATACAATTTTTATCTTGTGCAAAAATTCTTCAGAATTCATTCAACAAACTGGTAGGGTTAAATACCACCAACTGTGAGAAAACAAGTCAAATTGTAGCATGTGATACCTCAAATCTGGTGCCTAAACTCGTTCCCTGACCCCGTTTATGTGTACAAGGAATGCGGGCTTCAGAAATCACAAAACTTTTGAACAGCTCACAATGATTATGGTTAGATGTGAGCATTACGAGCTGGGATTGTATCCACACTATTACTGTCCATCATGTACTATGGGCGCCAAAAGAATTGACCGGCGTTCATGTGTATATAGCGCTATATACCCATCAACTCCGGTCAATTCTTTTGGCTCCCATAGTACACTGAAGCCCAAAGAACATTATTGTGGGTTTGCCAATCTACATCTTATTAATCGGAGGCCATGGCAGCAGGACTGAGGACACAGCAAAATGTTGCAATTTTGGAATATCGCATAAGGTCCAATATAAAATCAAACATAATTCCAAGTTATGCAAACTTTTACTTACTTGTAGGATTGCTTAACAATCCACTGACATTAAGTCGGAAGCTGCCTGTATTTTACATTTGACATTGTTTGTGCTCTGCTGCCTACATCATCGTTGCAGTAATAAAGTGTGGCAACTACTATTTCTAGATTAAGAGCATGTACTCACTATTTCCCCAAATAAATATAAAAGTCTTAGTACAGGAGTATATTTTAATGATGTCATGGTCATAATCAGGGCCGTATTTACACTTTTTTCGCGGGTAGGCAGTTGGTCATCTCCCCCCCCCCCCGACCCCACCC